>JAQFZP010002153.1:0-14969 GCA_034695745.1 Geophilus truncorum | reverse complement strand
ATTGAAGACATGCCAGAAACGGACAAAATTGAAGACATGCCAGAAACGGACAAAATCGAAGATACGCCAGAAACGGAAAAAATCGAAGATACGCCAGAAATCGAAAAAATTGAAGACATGCCAGAAACGGACAAAATTGAAGACATGCCAGAAACGGACAAAATTGAAGACATGCCAGAAGCAGACAAAATTGAAGATATGCCAGAAGCGGACAAAATCGAACATATGCCAGAAGCTGACAAAATTGAAGATATGCCAGAAGCTGACAAAATTGAAGATATGCCAGAAGCTGACAAAATTGAACATATGCCAGCTGTTGAAGTGTCTGAGAACACTAAAGCAGAAGATGAAGTTATTAAAGAGAAAGACGTAATAAAATCTAGTAGCAGTGGAGCTGCAGTACATGAAAAAAAATATGATAAACCAACAGCAGATGATGTTTTAAAAGTAACTGATGAAGCTAAACTAAATGATAGTTCTAAAGAAAAAACCAGTGAATCAGCAGCAATAGAAGAAACCAGTGGATTTGTCCATAAAGAAAAGGTGACAACAACTAGCTCTGATGAAATTAAACCTGGAAGTAACCTTGGTGCTGAAAAATTACAAAAAGAGGAAATTCCACAATCTGACAACATTGAATCTGTTGAAGATGATGCATCAAAAACTTCTGAGAAAGCACAGTCTGCAAATGCTGATGTAAAGCTCAAGGATGAGAATGAACAAGCTGACATCAGTAAATCTTTAGAAATAAGTGAAAAAAAAGAAAGTGATGTTTCACAACTAGCACCAGTTGATGCAACAAGTGCAGATAAAACAGAAGCAGCTGATAAAGCACCCAAAGAGGAGTCTCGTATAGAGAAAGAATCTGACATTACTGAAGCTGGAACAGTTGAGGCATCACCAAATGAAGAAAATAACCAAAAACAAGAAGCAGGCAACTTTGAGTCGTCTAAAGTAATTGCAGTGCCTCTTGACTCTGACAGCATTAAATCTGAAAACAATAACAAGGAATCTGAACTCAACAGTCAAGAATCAGAAGCAGATTTAAATATTCATAAAGAAAATGAGAAAGCAAAGCCATTAGCTGCAACAATTGATACGGCATCTAAAGAAGAAAAACAAGTATCTACTGGACTTGATGTTGTGACTAAAGAGAATGACAAGGAACCTAACTCAGACAGCAGTGCCTCTACAACTGAAGAAGAAGCTTTTACTGACAAAACAGCAAAAAACATTGATCCATCATCTCCATCATCAGCATCTGTTTCTAAAAATACTGAAACAAATAATTCAGATGCTCCAGAAGTTGATGAATCATCCCAAATTGGAAATGATGAGAGAGTAAAGATAACACCAGAATCTGGAAAAATCTCACCTGAAATAACCTCACCAGAAAGGGATTCACTGCTTGAAGAAAAGGGAATTAATAATATGAAGAATGCGGATGATTCAGCAAATAACAGTGAAGAAATTAAAACTGAAACTCAAATAGAGACTTCAATCAGCAATGAGTCACCAAAAGATATTGACCCAATAGAGGAACTTGAAAAGGTTTAACTTGAATCAGAATTAGAATATTCCATATAATTAACTAAAGTTTTATCTAACTTTACCAACAGATTGCGCATACACCGCCATTCGAGAAGCGTATCTTGCAACCACCTTCTAGACAAGAGGACACTCCAGCAATTTATGATAAAGTACATGTAAAACACTGTTAACTAAATGAGTTAAAATATGTTTATTATTAAATATAGATTCCTTTCCCACCAATTGAAGAACATGCGTTAGATCCTAACCAAGAGCCATACAAAATAATGTATACTTATAATCAACCTGCAATGATACAACCAAAGGTGATTTATCATGAGCATTATTACTCATAAAAAACTGCTGGACATATTTTTGTGGACGCTATATTAGGCAACATCTACATAAAATCTATTAATAGAGTGTGATTTCATAGTTATTTTTATCCTTAAAACAAGTGGATCTGACAATTGCTCAATGCTGGAAAACAGTTATCGTAATTTTTCTTTTACAAGTAGCTAGTTAGACACAATTTCGTGGACAGCTCAAATTTTTCAATTTTCTTTAGAAATAACATTGCGTTGGCTATTTTTTCATTACCAGCATTCGGCCACATCAAGAGGTTTGAAATCTTGCACTCCCCCATTGAAAGAAAAATGGATTTTTATCAGGTGTTACTTTGCTGAAATGTTTTTTTTTTTTAAATCTATTGTTCTTTTATTAGTTTGGTGGCATACCAAATTTTCTAATCACATGATATGGTTGAATGCTGGTAATGTTATATGATAGTACTTGGTTGAATCATATTCAATTTCATTACCACTACTGAATGGTATAATTGTAATTTAAATGTATTTCCGTTACTTGAGCTTATTTATAAATTAAATAAATTTATTATTGTTTTACTTTTAAACATACATTCAGCTTAACAAGAAAAGTTTTTATCTTTCCCAATGCAAACCTAGTCTCTCAGCTTGTGCCAAGTGTTCTTTCAGTTTTAGTCTAATTAAAAAACTGAATAGTTATTGTGCCAAAATTTGCATATCAAAACAACTACTGTAGGTATGTTATCGCTGCTACAGCTTCTTTTATTGCAATTGTCGTAATATTTTTAAATTAAACACTCTGTTTGGAAAAAGTTCTACTTTCAAAATTTCTTTATATTCCCATGATTTTTATGTAACTGTTTCTCAATATAGTGTTCACAAAAATGTTTTTACAGCGTATAAACTTAACCTTATGTGAAATAAATTTTGTGTATTATTTTTAGAATAAACTCAAATGTCCATTACCGTATGTTTTATTCGAGCCACTGTTGTCTCACCAACACCAATCATCTCAACAAGGATACGAACAAAATCCTTTAATTTATCGCATTCCCAGAATCTCTTCTCACTTTCCACATCTAAGACCAGTGATTTTGCACTCTAACCCAGAAGTAACTTCCCATGGTTTGCGACAAAAGGAATCAATTATTTGCATTCTACCAAGCGATGAAGATATCCAAATCAGGTCTGTACGGGTCAATGAGAAAAGTTCAGCAGATGCAACGTTTAGACCACTCTCCAATCAACCAAATAGAAATCCTCAACCAAAAGTAGATATATATATTTCTAAATTTCCAAATATCACAAATTACTTGTATTACTAAATTAAGGTTCCAGCATCACCTATTATAGAATTAACTCCTGAAGGAATAACCACACCACTCGCAATCAACTATAAATACAATCAATCTACAGTGCCACAACTTGAGGTGATTTGCCAAAAGCATTGTTTTCTTAAAGGTCAAGTGAACTGAATTGGTTTATTATTAAATATGAATCTACAAATCACAAACAATAATTAATCGTCACCAAATGATTGTCAGGTATGTTAAAATTTGTAAAAAAAATATAACGAAAAGTGAATGTCAAAAGACAAACGGATTATGGGAGCTGCCGCGATTTACGACGTCACGAAGTCTGTTGCCCCTGTAGCACGAATTGCCCGCAGTGCTTTCATTGTTTTTCAGCGACTAATCCAAGATTTAGTTTTTAAATTCTCTCGAGCAGGATTTTCGTGAGTCACAAACTCAGAATTGTCAAGATTTATTTTTCTTTTGACATTCACTGTTTGCAATCATTTTTTTTACAAACTTTAACATTTCAAAAACTATTTGGCGACAATTAATTACTGTTTGTGATGTGCAGATTAACATTTAATAATAAACCAGTTTGGTTCATTTGATCTTTAAACATAATCTGACAAAAGTTGAAAAAAATATTAATTTTCAGAAGAAACTAAAATGTCCAGAACCGTATATTTTATTCGAGCCTCAAATTCATGACACTTCCAGACTATGTTGGCGTTTCCCAAACCTAAAACCAATCATTTTTTATTCGGAGCAAGGAGAGGTAATGCCCTACGACTTGCAACAAAAGAAGCACATCGTTTGCAGTCTACCGAATAATGATGATGGTGATGATAAAATCCAAGTTCGGTCACAAGGAAGAAAACCAATGAACCCGATGCATAAGCAACAATTATTTTACAACAATAGAAATCCTCCGTCATCTCCAAGAAGAGTATTTAATTTAAGGAAACAAGTTACAGTTCAGGAAACCAGAGGTGGAAGTAGATTTTATTCTCACTTGAAAAGCAATCATCAGCGTCCAAGAATTTACAGCACTGGCAACAGACCAAGGCAAAGAATTCCTAATCACACTTATAAATAAATCAAATGCCAAGAAGTGATAATAAAGCAAGTAGAAGTTATAGAGAATGAATTAACTCATTTGTAACCATATTGTAAGCAAATTGTTAACAATTAATAACAATTATTCACAAATAACTGATGAAGTTTAGACTTAACATTAATTTACAAATATTAAAGAAAAATGCAGGCACTCATTTTTTATTTAATTATTGAGTAAAGTACCGTATTTCTCGATTTAAAAGCACACACTTCTTTCTACTTGTACATTTAAATTGTGACTCGTGTAAATACATTAATGATGTACCGATAATAATATTAGAAAGCTATTTTGGTACGCTATTTTGCTTTGGATTGGATTATTTTATTTTCCTGCATTGCTTAGCTGCATTGCTTGGCTGCATTGCTTGACATGCATAAAAGAACTGCAGAGTTTTTTATGACAGGTTTTTTTTCGGCATTACTGTGTAATCCAAATCCAAATAATACAAATCAGCGACAGCGAAAAGGGTTTCGTAAACGTTACGAGATGAAAATTATGTTAAGTTTCTTTGGACGCAATTGTTGTGATGGACTGATGGTGCTGATTGGCATAAAACGTAAAATGACGAAATTAAAAAAAAATAAAAAAAAAATAAAGAAATGAAATGACGTATAATGAGATCAAATTAATTTATTACAAAACGCAAATTTAAAAAAAAAATACAGTTAACAAGTAAAATTTACATTTATTTATTCTCGAATACCAACATCATATCAAACGAAATTGCAGTATTCCACGCATTCTTCTACATTTCTTGATTCTCGAATACGTACCAACTCCATACCGTATCCAAATTTCTGCCATTTACGTGTAATCTTCAACATTCTTTCAAGCTCTATTATAATCAATACGTTGGCAAGCAGAGACTTTCAAATACGTCAAGGGATGATTCAAGGTACGGTATTCTTTTTCGAAGTAATTTCCAATCGAAGCTCTTCCTTTCAAAGTTGTTCTCATTCGAACTTAATGTATTTGAAGCTATTCCGGCTATCTATATATACAAGTTTCAAACTCTATATTTTCTAAATTTCTAATTTCCCGCTTTTCTGTTGTACTTTATAAAACGCTTCGAGCAACTTATTGATTTATCAAATCCGTCACTACGCGCCGCCACATTCGGCTCGCGCTTCTCTTCTATTCAAATTCTCGATTCCAATTTTCACCTTTTGGAGAAATAGTCCTATTAATAAAATCAATAAGGTAAGTCAAAATAATCAACGTTTGACAAACAAACTCTAAAAATCTCGTGTTTAACTATAGTCAAACTTAACAAATATTTACAGATGCTCGTTTTAAACATTCTGACATCATTTTATGATTTCTATGACAGCAAACCTTGATATAACGTACTCTGATACCGCATAAACCTCGTTCCAGCATAATCTTTTTTTTTAATCCAGCGTAAGGTAACAGCTTAAAACTTGATCGCTTCTAGAACCCTGATGTAACGTCATTTTTCAGCCAGTCCATAGGATGACGCTAAATCGGGGTTCTACTGTAGTTTGTTATAAACCAAGATGTGTATCTCATTTGTGCATCAAACACAGATTAGCAATTAGTTTTATTTTAAATCTTCCAAAATCATTCTATATCACAATATTAAATCTGGTTGCTATGACATTAAAAAAAATCAATTGATACCAATATTTGATATTATTATCGCATCTGATAGTGAAGATAAGGCATTTAATGAAAAAACTCAAACAAGCAATAGCTATGAAACTACAACATTTAACAATAAGAATAACTATTTTTCTTTTAATTTTAAATGGCCTAGTCTCTATAACCAGTAAGTATCATACGAGCTAAATTTGAATTATTCAGAACTAATTTTAATTGCCAATACAGGTGGCCTGCGCTGTTACAAGTGCACTGCAAACGAAGTGGAAAGCGACTGCGAAACTGAAGTAAAGTCATTGCCACCTGATGAGGCTATACTAAAATGCAAACCCCACCAAAAATATTGCACAATACGTCGACTAGAACGCAATAGCATGAAAGGTTTGAAAATCCTTGCCATTTTTTTTTAAATAAATCACAGTACTTTTTGTGTCACTAAAATATTATTTATAGGTGTAGTGCATTCTATAGCTCGGAATTGTGAAATGCGGCCTCATCTGATCAACACGGTAGTGGAAGATAATGAATATACGACATACTTTGTGGCATGCCAAGAAGATTTGTGTAACGATGGTGATGGAACAACTCACAAAGTGAACAACAAAAATGAAAATGCACACAAACCACCGTTACCAGCTTACAAAGCTTTGATAAATTTTGGTAAAAACAATCAAATAAGATGCGAGGCTCCCAAACATCTTATAGTGGCATCATTAGTTGTATTAATTTCAATCATGTTAAGATAAATTAATATAGGGTGATTACAAACGAAATTGACAGTTTCAATATTATATTACATCAAACCTACTGTAAATATTAACATTTACTTTACATGGGTTTGTAGAGAAACTCAAAAAGTTTTTTTGCCCATACACAAAGATGACATTAGCTATGAAGTCGGCCATCACGTGACCGGCAAGCCAAAATGGCTGTAAATGCTGTTGAGAAAGACAACCGGCACCGGAGGCGTGGGAGTTTTTTTGCTCAGAGCCTCCCATTCGCCATTCTCTTTCAGTATCTGCTGCTCCTAACATCCTCCTACTGAAACTAGCCGCCATTTCCATCGCCCTAAACTACATTTCCGACTGTCCTATTCACCCACTCGGCCAGCGCCATCGGCATCTTGACCAATGCTCACCTTGATCCTCAGTCGCTCCCCGGTTCCGCCAGGAAGGTCCTGCACAAACTGGCGATCCCTGCCACATTGCCTGGGTCCCCGCTCACTGCAGGGTTACATTTATGTAATGTATACATAAACACATATGGAACATGAAAAATCACCAATTTAACTTATTAAAAAGCACCATTAAATTGATTAATCACCTTGACTCAGCGCAAAATACCATCAACATAACTGATTAATTTAATGACTCGATATTAATATCGAATTTTCAACAGTCTCTTTAGACCTATTCACCTATACGACTTACAAAACAGATTCGTAATGCAAGCTGCACCTACCGAAAAATACATTTACAAAGCAAACCGAATTTTTAAGATCGTCTTTTCATTTTTTGCACTCTCTTTTACGCCTTCACATGGTTTCATATACATTTTATTCATCGGACAACTCATCTTGCAAGTAATATTCTTCATTTGGCATTTAATTTGTATTACATTCTTTATTTTCAATCACAACATAAACACCGGAAATGTTTTGAGTTTCGTTACCTTCATATTTTTAACTCCCCCAGCATTTTTCACATATATTTTATTGCATCGCAGAAGATCTCTAATATTAGAGATTTTGCAAAATATGTCGCATTCGCTTAGTAACAATTTATTTTGCAAAAAGCAATTGAAAATATTGATTTTCCAAACAATCGCATTTTCACTGCTTCATTTCATCTTAGATATCTTAATACAAATTCTTGCTTTTGACACTCCCTTTGTGCAACATACAACTTGCGTTTACAGATTAATGTCTGATAAAATGTGTAAAAATCAGCATGTGTTAGCGATGATTAATGTGTTTATGAGAATCGAAATGATTTTTCTAGACTTTGCTTGCTACATTTTTGTAAGTTTTGCTTATTGTTTTTTTGCACACATTTGCAATCAGCTTGCTTTAAATTTCAAAGTAATCGAAGATAAACTGGATGAAATAACTGGGAGTAAACGATTTATCCGCAAAGACGAAATGGCAGAAATTGCAAAATGTTTTTTAAATAAGAAAAAATTGGCTGAAGATATATCACATTTATTTTCGCCTTTACTTTTAATTTGGTGGGTGTCTTCGATCGTTCAAATCTGTTTTAATATACGAAAGTTAGTGAATATTCATAAAGACTTGATTTGGATTTGCTTGATTTTTCTCATTGAAATAATGAAGCTTGAGAAGCTTTACAAAAATGCAATGGATGTTAACAAAAAGGTATTTTACTTAAAATTATCATTACATTTTTTAAATATTAAAAATAATACTTTTTCAGGCTAAATCTATAACTGAGAAATTTATTAGCTTGATGCCATGCAGAGAAACTAACGATGAAAATGTAAGAAAATTCAACGTTTGATATTTGATTTAATAAGCATAATAATGAGAATTGCATTCTAGCTTGTGTGTCACATATTTTATGCGAATGTACTTTCAGTTGAAGTTGGAATAAATGTGTCTAATTTGTTTGTGGTTGATTCAAAGTGCATACTAAGTGTAAGTTAAAGTAATTAAAATGATCAACAATTTTGCATTATTACTGAGTTATCATTAATTATTTTTAGGTGTTTGCAACAATTGTTTCCTATGTAATTATATTATTTCAAACAAAATAACTATATTTAATCAATTTAAGATATGCTAAAATATCTAAATGTATGTTTATGAGTTGCATTTATGTATAATTCAAATTCAAATTAGCAAGTTGTAATTAGCAAATAAAAAAGTTACATTATCAATAATGTTTTTGTAGTGGCATTCAAGCAAAAACAATTTTCTTGATTTACAAGATTGAATTTCCAACCAAAAACTAATCTTTGACTAACCAGGTTGAATTTCCTTCTCAAAAAATCACTCAAATAAACAACTGGAAGTAAAAGTTTTTATATTCTTTATTTGAAGTTGCAGTGTGTAACTACATATAGTATATGAAAATTTCACAGTATAATTACTTATTGCGAAAATCACACAAAATATTCAACTGCAGAATAAATTGAAAAACCGACCACGATGCCACTTTGAAGCCTCAGGTTTTTTCACAATGTGGTTGGGGGAAGGCAAATATAGTAAAATGTCGATCAAAGTATCGAGTAATCTATGGATAAAATCGATTTGCGGTTTTCATATAAATAACCCCAGTGGCATAACGCAAAATGCCGAGGCCCCACTGTAAAGATTTTATGAAGAGGCCCCTTTATATTTTAAATTTTTTCTTGCTTTGGTGTTAGAGTTACGTTACATTAGTAAAGCAAATCTGCAAATGCAATAGCAAAAAAGCATAATTTATAAAAAAAAATTGTTTACTTTAATTTCATGTTACACTTTTTAAAATTTTATTTATATTGCTTAGGGGGCCCCTGTTGTCGGGGACCCCACTGTATCGCAACCCCGGCTACCCCGTCAGTTACGTCACTGAATAGCTCTTTTCTAAGCCTTTTACTTGTGTGTTATTCTTAGCACGAGGAAAATAATTATTTGCCGCAAGGTTGCATGGGTAGTAAAACACGAAACCATGGCAATTACTGCACGTAGCATGGGAGAGAAAAAAGCACAAACTGAACACGACTTACAAATTAATCGAACACCACTCGAATTTTTTCAACTGTCCATTTAATTTAACCATGAATAAAGCAAGCAGTTCGAGAAAAGGCAGGAAAAATTCCAAAGACTCTGCTCGCAGCAGTCTTTTGTCGAACATTGAAAAAGATGATGTCGCACCAGAGAAATTGAGCTTCAAACATGTGAAAACAATGACTGAAATGGGATGTCGAATTGCACTCCGCCATCTTTATCAAGTAAGTAATGCCAATTCTTTTTTAAAGGTATCTTAATTTATCGATGCTTTAGCGCGTTTTGGAGGTTCAGAAACGTAACCGCGAGTTGTTGTCTAATGCGGCCTGTTCGAAGTCAGAGTACCGCGACTTGACCATGCGTCTGGCATCTGTGAGCAAAGAGTCCGACAAGTTCAAGAATGAATTGGAGGATATGTGGTATTTAGACCACATAATCGATCATCTGCACGGCCAAGAAGCTTCGATCATTCCTTGTCAAAAGGAGAAATGACTGGAGGAATTTGATGTGTACATCTTAACGGTAATAATTTGCAGTTGTTCATGATATTTCTACTCGAATTATTACATTTTTATGAGTTTGATGTGTTTGTAGTTGTTTAAAAAAAATGAATTAAATTGTTTTTTTTTATGAAATGGCGTATTTCATATTTATTCATTTATTTATTTATTTATTTATTGCTCTCCAATGGTAGACTTTTGGGTTTTAATGCACAAAGAAATGTATAAAAGAAAATATGGAGGGGGGCAGGAGTAAAAAATGACCACATTAGGCTAAACTGAGGTTTTGAAACTTTGTGAATATATCGAATTCTAAAAGTGTACTATAAGTCGGTAATAAAATAATTTAAAGATTTTATCTAAACCGAAAGTAACGTTTTTAGGTGGAAAATGTAGTTGGGAGAATAGTCAGTTTTATTTTTGGAAAAGTCAGCAAAAATGAGAAAGAAAAATAATTTGTTCTCCTATTAAAAAAATGTGTAAGCAAATTTGGGGCATTCAAAAATGACACTTCCGGTTAAATCAGTACCGGTATCACGAAATTTTCAGAAGATTGAACTGTGTAAACAGTGTCTGGATAACTTAAACTCTTTACCCCCACCCGGAAGTGCATTTTTCACGCACTGTAAATTACATTATACATTGCGAATCAAAACTATTTTTATTTTTTCATACAAATCGTATAACACGTGCCGCGCGTTCATTTTACTCATACATTTTATTACGCAACAATATAAAGCATTGAAATGCTCCTATTATTAAAATGTTCTTGAAAAATTAAAAATAAAACATTCTATGCTTTAAAACAAAATTTTCTGGGTTCAAATTCAGTCAGGTAATCGAGTCCAAATGCAAATTGAAATTGGCCTCACCACTGGTTAACTTGGAAGCTAGATAATTCTAGGTTTCTGCTCAAAAATCGAAATGTTTGATAAGTTAGCAATCACATGGCTACTCTTCTACATTATTCTCTTTGAAAATATTCTGTACTCTTCGCGCACGCAGAATAACGTTTCTCAACACTCAGGCGTAACCGCGTTAAATCGCAAAGATAAAGATGGAAATAGGGAAAATCTACTCGACTCTACCAAAGATGTTTATAACTCGGCAAGCAAAATATCAACTGGCGTTATTTCGATGCCCATGTTTCGGTATCTCGCATTTACTGAAAAGAGTATCGTATGGGCGAGGTTTCTAAATTCTCTTCCGTTGAGAACTCCTAATTACAGAGCCACAAAATCATTGCCACAGTTAAGTCAGGTATGTTACGCATAGTAAATATATATAAGATTTGAATAACAGAAAATATTTTTTTTAAATCTAATTGACCTAAAAAATGAATTTAAAAAACAAAATTAATTTTTTAGTGGGACTTAAAACTTAAAAGTAATTCTAGTAAGTTAAAAAAAAATCATGAAAATTTTATTAAAAATTTGTTATAATTTAGTTGATGTTTTGAACTTTGAATTTTTGGGAAAATGGTGTTATTTAACAAATATTGGCATTTTTAGCATGTGAACGGGAAATTATTATTGATACTAGAATTTTTACAACTTCTTTTAACTGCCTTTGTTTTGATTTCTCCTGGTCAATTAAACGTTTTTCAGCAAACATTCTTTAATTGTTTTGTAACATGATCAAAATACAATATTAGTTTCCAAAAAAATCTTAGGACTAGTCCAAAGTAAAAAGAACACTTTCGGTGAAATTTTACACTTTTTTCCCCCCCCCCGCTTATTGTAATAAAATTATGTGTTAAAATCAACTTTTTACTATATAAAGCCGTAAAACTGACCCCGATATCAACAGAATTACAATTTATGCGAACATCTACTGTATAAATCACTGAAATCACCTTTTATTTAAATTTAAAAAAAATTAATTAGCATACCCCAAGTATAATTTTTTATTTTACAGCTAAGTAATAAACTGGACATAAATTGCATGTCATGGAAAGAACGGAAAATGCAATTTTCCAATCGGACGACTGTGGAAAGCCATCTTTTCGCTAGACCCACTTCTCAAGAAAATGTCGATGTTGCATATAACGTGGAAGGTATTTTTATTTTTATTTTATTTTTTTTCCTACGTAAATCAAATTTCATTTTTATTTAACTTTAGCTTTGCTCGTAGACAGTATATCAATTGAACAGGTAAAGTAAGATAAAAACACACTTATGAATTACGATATTAAAACATTGTACTTTTACTATTCTATAGGCTACAAATGCATTCGTAAATTACTCAAAACGAATGTTGGACAAAATATCTTCCTCCTCCGATAGTCTGTTAAGAGATTGCTCTAAAACAGCGATTCAACAGTTTACTAATGATTGTGTTATCACGTTTCTGTATTTTATTGTCTTCTTAATCCTCTGTCGGTTGAGTATATTCGTTTTGGTAGTCGCCTTAAACACTTAATAAAATTAAAGGAAATAAATAAAGAAAAGTTTCAGAACTCAAATATAACATTTATTAGTAACCAGGCAAGTAAGTTACAAATATTGAAATTCATTTAGAAAACAATCAGGTTTTTGTATCAAGCATTCTTTCCCTTTCTTTTGTGTAGTTGCAGTTTGTATCGAGACAAAAAACACTTTTTCAGAACAGTACAATTAATTTCAATAATTTTTTTTTTTTTGGGTTTTACATTTTTTCATTTTTTTGGTTGGCTCCCTCCATCGGATAGTGGAAAAAATAGCGGCTTGTCATTAACATCCACCAAAAATCCATTCGTCTCAAAAAAAAAATAATAATTATTAAAGAAATCTCTCCCTTTTCAGTTAAACAAAAAAAGCAATGGCAATAAACGTTAACTTATCTTAATTCTAGATTAATAGTAACAATAAACAAAGAATTAACATTAAACAAAGAATCCTGGTGACAGACCGAGGCAAAAATCTGTCAGAAAAAGAACTTATATCTAACTTACAATTAACAAATAATTTACTTTTTAGTTCCTTCATCCAAGTGAAAGAAACTGAAAAAGAAAAGTTTCAGACTGAGTCTGGCAAAGCAAATAACAAAAGAAATTCTTATATGTTAACTTTGGCACAAAAACCAAAGTAAATCCAAGCGTCCAAGCTAGTAATAGTCCATTGGTGTGGATCGAGTCCAACTTCCAGTGGATACAAGTCAAAAATAAAGTAAATCCAAGCGTCCAAGCTAGTAATAGTCCATTGGTGTGGATCGAGTCCAACTTCCAGTGGATAAAAGTCAAAAATTGGTAATAAGGTAAGTCCCATATGCAAATTCGAGGGAAGTAATCCCCCAATGTCCATGGCAATTTTTTTTTTTTTTAAGTTTTTTTTTTTTTGTATTCATTTTTTTTCTATTTTTTTCTTTGCTTTTTTATTTTTTTTTTTTTTTAGTTTTCTTTGTATTCATTTTTTTGTTTTTTTGCGGCATTTGATACCAAAATGCTGGCGATAATGCATAGAATAGTAATGGAATCGGTTGTCAGAAACAAAAATTACAAAACGGGGTAAACTTAAATCAAGAGTTCCGGGGGGCCGGGGGGCGGGGGGCGGGGGGCGGGGAGGGGGACAGCAGCGAGCAACGCACGTGGACGGAGGCAGTAGCTGGTAGACGGCATCTCCTGTTCCCTGCTTCTCGTCGTCGCATCTACGTGGCCGATGTCCGTGCTCACGGCTGTCTTCTCTGCGTCGAAGTCGCTGATGTCCTAGAAAGAAAGAAAAAAAAACAATGTTAAAAGTTAATCTTAAGCCTAAAATCTTACTTGTGTCCATTTGATCGTCGCCGTTTATTTCTGAGATGGGCTGCCAACGGTCGACGGTAGATGAACGTGATGGATGCGGCAAACTCAAGCGGTCCAAAGGCAGAGACGACAGCCGCAGGCCTGGAGACTGGCTGCCTATGGAGATGAGACGACCACTCTTCTGGCTGCCAACGAATGTGACTGAAAGTATGAGAAAAAACGGCGCAATTATCACCTCGGTTCGAGTGTCGCGTGTATTTTTATTATTAAAGTCGGCAAATTGGCGACAGGTTGCAGTTAAAACTCGCTATCGAGAAATTTAAGTTACACATTCCGACATCGGATAGCGCGAGTATCAAGACTGGAAATAACAGTTTAAATATTTTATTAAATGTCTAATCAGGTTAAAATGTTATTTTACAATCAAATTTAAAGAAAATTTGTGTTTGTTTTGATTTTTTTACTCGGCACGTAGTTATTTTCAAGATTGTAAACAAACTTTTGTACTAAATCGGTTGTCAGCGCCACTTATTGACAATTTATCAGTTATTGGTGAATTACTACTGGCACCACCGAGTCAATAAGGTGACTGTTTTTGGTTTTACTCTCAGTCTGGCGGCAATAGAGCAGACAGCGGCAACATTTTTTCGCTGGAGATGTTCTTCTGTTTTTCACACGATTAGAACTTAGTTTTTTTTTTAATGTGAAATCGTTTATTTAGATTTCAATATTTAAAATTACTTAATAGTGTTTCTTTCGAAATGCAGCAACGAATGAATTTAAATGCAGGTACGTAAGACTGAAATCGAAATATAACTTAGAATTTATGACGTTCGAAGTTTGTTCTAATTTAGGTTTAGCGGTTTAGGCTTATTTTTTTTGGTTTAGCTTTGAACGTGGGTTAGAAATGCTTTAAATGTTTAATTTTCTGTTTAATCTAGTCTGAATTTTAATAGTATAAATGAAATTAATAAACTTGGTAAATTTAATTTTTGATTTGGCTTAGAATTTCTGACGTTCGAAGTTTGTTCCAATTTAGGTTTAGCGGTTTAGGCTTATTTTTTTGGGCTTAGCTTTGAACGTGGATTAGAAATGCTTTAAATGTTTAACTTTTTGTTTAATATAATCTGAATTTT
>JAQFZP010002152.1:0-14977 GCA_034695745.1 Geophilus truncorum | reverse complement strand
AAATTAAATACCTCGGCATCTTGATCGAAAAATCTGTATTTGTAGCCGCATTCTATGAATAAAATCATATCCGGGTTCAAATTCAAAATTCAAATTCAAAAATTCATTATTTAAACTAATAAAAAAACTATTTTATTTATTTTTTAATTTATAAAGTATTAATAAATTAATAAATTTATCTAATTAACTGACGCAGTTATTCTACTGCTACAACCAACTCCCCCGAATCTCCAAAACCCCTGAAATCTACTAAATCCCCGGTTACGCTATTTGATATGAATCAATATCAAATAGCTGTTATACGCGAAAATCGAAAGACAATTTTAAAATTGGCCGAAAGAGAAGTTCTCAATGCTTTCGTGATACGGATAATTTTGCAGGAATATTTCTATGACCCTTTTAGACAAAAACAAAAAAGGATGGAAAATAGGTGGTTAGAAGTAATGCAGACTGACAAAGAGCTTAATAAGCACTTGAAAAGCTCATTAAAGGAATCGGACGCAGTAATTGCATCTAGATTGGCAAAATTGGCTATAGCTTCAAACATTCACCTTACGCTTACATGATTGTAGCAAATTCTGCTGGGTAAATATTATTTTATTTTTTAATTTATTATCTGATTTATTTATCTGATTTATTCATAGATACAAAAAGTCAAAAACGATGTTATTGCACTGATCCCCCCCTCCCCCGTGAGCCAACTTCGTTATTCGATATGAACGAGTCCGAGTTAAACGAGGTTCGAGAAAAAAGAAAGTCAACTTTTTCTTTGCCTGAGAGGCATATATTGAATGCTTTTGCCATTCGGATAACATTGCAATACTATTCTTGCAAAAAACACACAGCATTACCAAATAGGCTTGAAAAAAGATGGTTAGAAGTTTTAAAGGAAAACCAGAAATTGGAAGCAAAGATTAATGAATCCACACAAGTCATAACTTAAGCATTAGTACAATTGGCAGTTTTTTCAAACCAACAGTTGCATAGAAATTCTGAAATTCTGCAGCAAGTTATCAGTGGAGTTTTAAAAACTGCACTGATACCGGTAATAGAAGTTGTATTAATTGACCTTCTATCTCTAAAGGTTTTGAAAGCAATGCACGCAGAAATTGCTGAGAAAAGAAGCTGTACCGTAACTCTTGTTTTTTTTTTATAATTTGATAATTAATTTGTTTTTGCTAAAATTTTGTTTTTCAATTAATTAAATATTTTGTAATATATTGTCAATTATGAATTTAAAAATAAAAACATTTAATTTTGATTTTTTTTTTTTTTTGGTAAGTTTTTTGGGACGAGGGAATCTACCCACGAATGTAAGGTCGTTTCCCACCGCCGCAGTTAAAGATTCTTGTTTTGTAAAAGAGTCCTTTAAACGCATTCGTTGCCAAAATAGGTTGACCTGCCAAAAATGTCACTCTATCAACTATCACTTCTCCTCCACCGTAAACCTTAAACCGACCGTTTTGTGAAGTTGCGGGTAAAAATCGATAATCCGGTTGAGATTTGACGGGATGTTTTAAGTATTTTTCCTCTTCTGATTTCGGTACCTATTAACTGCCAGTTTTGTTTGAAGACGGGATGTTTCTTCTCGATGCCGCAATTTACTCCTAGAAATGTAATTAATCATATTTAATAAACTTTTTTTTTTCGGATTTTGTTTTTGAATTTTACCTCTGAATATATTTTGCAGCCAGAAGAGAGAGCAAGGAGGGGCGGCGGGGGAGGGGGTGGCTTTCTCTGCTAGCAGTGGCAGCTACGCAGACTAGTGTTTTGTGTGTTTTAAGGGGTTTTACCGTTGGAATAATTCCGACATTTGATTGGTGCTTAGTTCTGGTCGATGTGATGCACATCAAATTTCGCGATGTTCTGGTTTGCACCTGGTAAGTGCATAAAAACCGGAAAATTATTTGCTTTTCTGTCAAGCAGCGTGAGAATCGGGCAGCTATCGACGCCATTTTCAGTTTAGTTTTCTGCCAGTGAACCAGAAATGGAAGAGGGTTATATCAAGACCTCCTGCAGTGGCTTTTGTATGAAAATAGAGAAATTGTTGAATGTTTTAATTTTTTTAAATTTAATTTACTTTGAAGAAAAATAAATGTAGAAAATTAAGTTTTCTCCATTTCTTTGCTTCTCTTTTATTTTTATTTACAGTATCTGACCGTCCTCTTTTTTTTTAATATTTCTGTTATTTCAGGTTTGAAGCTGAAAGAACTCAAATGAAAATAAGAAAAGTGTATAATAAATTGAATAAAAAGAAAGAAAAATATTTCTATATTTGTTTTACTGCGAAATTAATAAAAATATTTTCCAGTACAGTAACAGTAAACCTCCCTTCACTTTCCTCACCAGATATCACGCACTTCATCCGAATTGGCTTCATAAAATCCCTTTGCAGACGATAACTTTCTCAAACCACTTCTGAGTAAAAAAAAAAACCTTACGCAAAGCGTTAAAATGATTATCAAAACCCAATCATTATCAGTCACACCCAGCAAATATCCACTAATCATCGTAAGTAATGCTCGAAAATCACGGAAAATTAACTCGGGAACTTTAAAATGTCCGAAGTTCGTGCTCGCTTTTTGACCTATAGCGAAACCATCGTAGCACCATTAGAAAGAGTAAAAATCCTCCTCCAAGTACAACAAGCTACCAAACTATCTCCAGAGAAGCAATACAAGAGAATCATCGATGCATTCGTGCGAATTCCTAAAGAACAGGAATTTCTAAGTCTTTGGCGCGGAAACTTGACCCACGTGATTCGCTGTTGCCATCACTAACCCTCAACTTCGCCTTCAAAGAAGTGTACAAAAAAATCCTCATCGGCGACACGAAGGATACAGCCACGTTCTGGACGCATCTCTCCACGAATCTTCTCGCCGCCGGATTTGCAGGGACCACTACAGGGTCTTCGTCTACCCCCTGGATTTCGTGGAGACCGGACGTCGGTGAACATCACCAGCACCGGGAGTTTACCGACATCATCAACTGCATGCAGACCGTGGTAATGACCGATGGCGTGCGTGGTTTGTACCGCGGCTTTACTGCATCCGTCCACGGCATCTTCGTTTACAGAACCGTGATTTACTTTTTGTGTGAAAGTAGAGAAATTGTTGAACTTTTTTTTGAGAAATTTATTTTGAGGGAAAAAAAAATGTAGAAATTAAGTTTTAGGTAATAAATATTATTAAATTTGTTTCTATAAGGATATTTTCAATTTCTGTCCCGCAGAAGTTTTTTTTTTATCGCGAATATTTGCTCTGAATCTAACGTAAATCCTCCTCACTTTGGTTTCTGCTCGATCGCCGGTATTTTCCCAGGTTCTGAAACGGGGGTTGGTGGCTTACACCCGGCAGAGGGCGCAGAGGATCATGAAGAGGGGATCTGACTGGAGGGGTACGGGATTTGTAAGGGCTGTCGTCCCGAAATGCCGCATTCACGTGAGGATACGAGTTTAAGCTTTCGTGACTTCGGTAGGGATAGAGTTCGGCGCTCGACCGGTCGTGATCGCCCGGGGTGCTGAATAAGCGTTTGCGTTTGGAGCCGGGACTGTATTCTGCAAGAACACGATGTTCGGGTGTTGAGAGCTTTCGGGGAAATTCAGTCACTTTGGGCGACTCGGAGCGATATTCGGGTGTGAATCGTTGAGATCCGCCTGCGATTCCTGTAATTGTAACATTTTTCAGTTTTTATTTTGAATTTTGGATTGAAATTGTGATTTTATTTACGGGAATTTGCTGCTTCGATTACAACGCCGTTTGTGTTTTCAGCTGCCAGTGGATTCTGACTTCCGGGTTTACCGTGCCAGTCACGTAACGATGTGTCAAACATTCGCAGTAAAAATACCTTATCTTTTCCTTCCTAAAAGAAAAAAATAATTTAACAAAAAATATTTGTATACTACACTTTTATAAATTTACCAACACAACTTGGTGCCTCAAAAGCGTCATCATCTTCAAATTAGCTGCCGCCAGAGCGCGTGAATAATAAGTGACGCAACTAAAACACGCAATATAAGTATTTTTAAAATACAAAATTTCAAGTTTTAACATCAATTTCTTACCATAAGAATATAATGAGGACGACCACACAACCTGGTTTCGTTACGAAGCTAATGATTCGTTCGAACCACATTTGGTAAACGTGAAACGAATCAGTAGCGCATAAAATTATGGCGTACGGATAATCAACTTCCCTGAACGGCCCACAATGTACTGATGGTCTTACTCTAGAAAAATATTTAAAAAAAAATTTTAATAAATTTTATATTTGTAATTATTTGAATGTAATTTACTGGATTAAGATGAATCCGATTCCCAACAAAGAGAAAATTAAAGCAAGGAATGACGTTATGAGGAAAATTGTTTGAGAATTCTGTGCGCGTATACTTTGTTCGGCCGGTTGAGCGTGAAGTCTGACACTTGACTGTAAATAATAAGAATTAGATATTTTTATTGAGTTAAAGTTGAAAAAAATTAACAGTGACCTGCTTGATATAGAAAGTGAACACCATTTTCACAATTATTATGAGTGATATGAGTGGACAAAAGAAAGAACCAATCCTAAATTAAAAAAAAATAATTTTATTTTTATCTTTAAAATAAAAAAAATGTTATGACTTACCATCCAAGAACCTGATTGTAGAGTAAATTCCAAAAGTTCCACGCAACGTCGAATTCAACAGTACCGAAATACGTAAATCCTCTGTTATAAATGGCACTTTTACACCAGAAAGTGAAAAAGTATAAAACGCCACACACGATAAAATCCATCAACACTAAACGGTAAATTTCCTCGCCAACTCGAGTTTCCCAACACTAAAAACAAAAATAAAATAATTTTTAAAAATTTCTTTTAATAATAATATAATAATTATAAACTTACACTATGTCTGTCCATCTCGACATCTGTATTTGAAAAAATACTATCAATAAAACTACTGTCAACACTGTTTTTGGAGATCCAGAACGCGAGCATAATCCCGATAATAACACCAATGAGCAATAAGGACCTAAAAATGTAAAAATAAGTAACAAATTTAAACACCAGATGGCCAAACTCTTCAACTACCTGATCATTGCAACCCATAATTGAGTTCGGCGTGAATTGTACCCCTCAAACTTAACCATCACTGTCAATATAAACGGTACAATCATCGTAATGAGTACAACAGTCAACGATAAACTCATCTCACTCAAAACTATATGCAACTTATTAATTTCTTCCTATGATTAAAATAAATACAAATAAAATTAAAAACAGGAAAAATTATAATACACAAAATCGTACTTTAAGATCATTCTTTTCCAAGAAGAAATAAATCAACCAACCGGTCAACCCGAGAATAGCGAGCGCCAACAAATTAAAAATCAAAAACCTAAAAAATCGAATTGTTTTTTCTCCGATCGTTCTGATGACGGTTCGTTTTTGAAGTCGAGATAAATATTCCTTAAAATTAGAATACATAAATTGTTTATTTTTATTTTTATACGTAGATACGAAACTTACGATTAAATCCAAACGTAAACAAGCTGAATGCAACTGCGCTGCTTTTGCATTTGTAATTGCAAAATCCCAACCGCAAAACACTTTGTTGGAAAAAAAATTCATTTTCAACCCACTGTGTTCGATGAAGCGTTCCTTGTACGACTTTGCAAGTCTATAATTGAAATTAAAAATTAAATATTTAAATAGCATTTAACTTTTTTTTTTTTTAATTACGCAGCGGCCATGAAGATGAGAACCAGGATAATGTTGACACCAATTATAACTAGATATGCTAAAGGGATATTGTAATTCAAGCCTGGCGTTAGGCTTAAAATTGTATTTGCATAGCCACCGTAGTACAAAAATGTATGTTCGAACCAACCCTAATAAAAACAAATATTTAAAAATAATTAAATTATTTTTTTAAAAAATACTTACGCCGCCTGTTATTAGTATTTCGGGTGAAAAGTTAGGTACTGAAACTTTTGTGTAATTGTAATTGAATAGCGAATGATTTCTGCATGGAAGAGGATTTTTTTGAGCATTGTGAACGGAAGTCGATAATATCTGAGGAACTATAACAAATAAACATCTAAAAAATTAAATTTTAACAAAATTAGTAACAAAAACTCAATTTTTTTTTCCCAATTTCTTACTGTATAAGAAAGGTGAGAACGTTAAGCCTTAAGAGCCATCGAAGTAAATAAAAATATGACGCAACGGAACTTCCGAATTTCCCTTCAATTATATGAAGCGGTTTCTGCCACAATTCCAAACTAGAAATCGATTCTTTCATCCCGTTTTTAAACTTGTACCATTTCTGGAAAAAAAAAAAAAAAAAAAAATTAAATAAACAAAAGCCAACAAATGAATAGTTTGTGTTAAAATCAGTTTAAGCCGCACGAAAAACATCATTCCAAGCGTTTGCTGAAGCGAAAATCAAAATTAATCATCAAAACTCACTCAAAATCTTCTTCAGCCGAATCAAATCCAATCCCAGAAGCATGAGGCAATTAATTCTACTATTACTACGTGAAAAATACAACTAAAAACCTCATTTCACTTACCATGCTAAGAGTATATTTCATCTGTTTGAAACATCCAACTTTTTTGTACATTTTCGAAGATCTTTTATCTAATCGCGCTTTAACTTTTCTTTTCCCAGACAAAGAATAGTGTAAATGCCTTAAAGCAGCTCTAAAATGCAAAAAAATATTTAAAAAATTAAATTTGTTTAAAATCTCAATTTCGTTCTTTTAAATACTCTTTATGCTTTTCTGCATCTAATTCATCTAAATTTTCAATTTTCGGATCATTTTCAATCATTTGCACAACTTGATCTTCTTGTAAATCCTTATAAATCGTAACGGCTCTTATTCGAAGCGTGCCATAAACGGAACTAGATCCAATGGAACTGGGTTTTCTCGTAATATCTAATTAATTTCACAAAAAAAATTAAAAATTTAAAAATTACTTTTCCACTTTTGATTTTATTTTTCTTATAAAAAAAAAGTCATCACCGATGCTTCGACTGGGCAGTTGGTCCGTGAGTGACCGGGGCATTGTATGGTAGTGTTGATTTGGCACATGATGATTCGATTCGTTGTAAATATCAGGTTCGTCTTGCATGTAAAAACACAATAGGATTAAATTAACACCGCTTGTTTACAAAAATGTCAACCTGAGTTTACCTTGAAACCTGGAAGTCGATGCACCTTGATTGTGCGGAAAAGTGTCCACTGGTTCCAGTTCGATGTGCACACCTGATTCATCAACATCTGGGAAAATTAAAAAAAAAAAAAAAAAATTAATAGTAATTACTATTATTTTCCACCATATTTTATATTTCTTCTTCAAAGTATAAATATCTATCATCAAACATTTCAATTTTTCTGGTCAAATTTTTCCAAGAAATTTCTTATTTCCTTACAATTTCTCGAGTCCCGAACTCTAGATTGATTTCTTCTCGGCATTTTGGTTTAATTTTCTTATCACTTTCTTCTTATCTCAGCTCTGAAAACAAAAAGAAAAAGTTAATGGCTGAATTTTAAACAGTTAAATTCAGTTATCCACTCAACCAATTACACAAACAAAAGTAATTTACTAATAAAACGAGTCGTAAAGGTCAAGGTCAAGACTCAATCGAAATGATAAGTCATTTGCTTCACACAAAGAAAATGAAAATAAAAATTACAAAAGAAAATTACAAAAAGTAAAAATATCAAAGAAAAACATCACCACTTTAACTAATCGTTGGGAATAATCAATACAAGATTAACTTTAACTCGACGTCGTCTGCACACAGGAAACAGCCTCATGTTTACGTAGAAAAAAATCATTTCCTGTGAAATCAGCTGTTATGATGAAATTTAAAACGTTAAAGCAATGGACGATCTCGCGCAAGAAACGAATCCATTTCTGCAGAAGAATTATCAAAAAGGTTGGTAAAGTTCCCTAAACTTTGATTTTATTGCCCAAATAGGGCAAAAGGTGAAAAGAGAAGTCAAAACACACCCACAGGTGGCTGTTGTTAAAAATAACCTTGAATTTTAGCAGTTACGTAAAAAAAAGGAAATCCCAAAAATTTCTTCAAATTATTAGTTTGATCATGCAGTTGGATTTTGTGCATCACAAGGTCGCATCTTTAAATTTTACCACCAAAAAGAAAAATTCACAGGATATCCTTGACTGTATTTCGAGTTTAGTCAGCAAACTGAGGCCACCCACGCCATAAAACTTGTAAAACACTGTGAAAGCTCCAATAAAACACCAAAAAAACCGACAAAAAACACAAATCCCATACTCACTCGAGTGCAACCTTTCAATTCCATGCCCCAGTTTGAAATAAAAGTAAAAAAATATCAAAAAAATCTAACAAAAACTACCTTCTTCGTCTCCCGAACAGCGCCATGGAGTGCAGCGGTGACTGTTTAAACTAATCTCAGTCATCTCAAAAGTCAAAACTCAATCAAGAAAAATTAAACAAAACCGGTAACGAGATCCCTGGAATCCACTTTCTTCCTCGACACAACTCAACTTTTGAGTCATCGCGTTCTGGTTGGCTGATGGCCACTTGGAGTGTAAATTCAGGGTCACTCAAGAGGGAGGGTTGGTGACCCCCAGCACCCGGGTGCGCGAAACGTCTGTTTGTTTGTGCATTGCGATCTCAACTAATCAGGTGTTGTGTTTCTGTCATGTTTTCGTGAACATCAGAACCATTGAGAGCGGATATTATGGCTGAAGAAGGTAAATTGAAGTGAAAAACTTTTTTATTCTGAGTTTAGTCATCCATGATGACCCCAAAAATAGACGTTTGTGCCAAATGGTACAGCAACAACCTGTGTGCAATGTCTGGGAAACTTTGACACATGTTTGTACTTATTTACGGGTTTTGTTTATACGGGTAATGGGAGTTTCGTGTACAGAAATAAATATCTGTCTCATAACTTACATTAAGTAAAATTTTAACTTTTTTTTTTTTTTTTTTTAAGGTGATGATGAAATATTTAGTGATGATTTTATGAAACAAGTGATCGAAGATGGGAGCAGTAACCCCCGGCAAGCGTATTCGGTCATCACGGCTCTTTTGCCGAGCCATCAAGCGAGTTCCCCGAGTCAGGAAAAAACTCAAACGTTGTTGTTGAAAACTTTGCGTAAACAGCGGCAAAATAAACAACAACAACAACAATCACAGCAGTCTCCGCATTTTGACCGACCAGATACCAAGTACCCCTCGCCCGAGTCTGAGGTTTGTTTTTAAGTGGGAAATAATGTACTAAATGTTGCTAATATATATATTTTTTTTACCTATTTTAGCCGTTTTGGGACGAAAATCTGTACGGAAATGACGATGATGTTTTCATTTTTAAATTGATGATGATTCAGAGCATGCCTCTACCCATGACCATCAAAAGAAAACAAAAGTGAGTTATCTCGTGTAAGGATAATGGGTTTTATCACCTATTGCTGAAATTTGAAACTTGCAGCAAATAAATGTAAATTTTCAATTAATAGATGTGTAGTTTCTCGAGTTTCAAATTTTAACACTAGGTGGCAAAATACCTCAATCCCTCAAAAAATATTATAAATATATTTTAAAGTGTGAAAACATTTCTAAATCAATTTCCGCTTATGTAATTGAGTTACCTTCATTGATTATAAAAAAAAAAAAAAAAAAAAAAAATGCAAAAGCGAAAGAAAAATACATATCCTCACCAAATTTCCTCACAAATCAATCAACCGAATAGTTTTTACTATTATATTTTCTATCTATGCTGGATTGTATTTAATGACCGACCCTGCAATAAAATTGCACCCACGATCGTATTTCGCAACTGAGATTTCCTAGCGGCTTTCACGAGATGAATAACACTGTTTACAAAATTATTAAACCACTTTCTTACCTTTAGTTGCATATGACGTTCTGAGCATTCGCTATTCGCCAATAACACACGATTATAACATTCATTTCGCACTAACAACAGATTGCAAATTTCACCTAAATTGATAAAAAGAGAAAAAAATTAATAAAATTAAGTCCAATAATTTATCAACCACCTGTTATCAATTAGTTCATGCAAATAAATTCAGGAATTGAGGGTTATGTGAGTCATTTTAAATAACTGAAGACATCACAAACAAATAAAAATTCACCTTCATAGATAATTCTCATTTTTAAAATAAAATTTAAAATCAGGGGATAAAACCAAATAATTCTATTTCCGCCTTCCCAGCAACGCAAATATTGGCCTAAATAATCAAACACTCACTTATCACAAATCGCCAATATTTGCTCGTGCGCTGATAAAAACTGGCAATCAAAAACCATAAACTCAACCTTCAGCCATTATTATTCCATTTCCCTGCACATAATGCAAACAAAAACAAAAAAATGAATAGATGGAATTTTAATTCGCACTTACCGGAGGAAACTCGCGGACAAAACCATCGAACCGGTATAAATAACTCCGCAACAACATCAACTTCTCACAACTTCGAGCCACAGCCGGACTACGAAGACGAGGAAAGTGAAAATGAGCAAGAAGAAATTATTCATCAAAACGGAAATTTCCACAAACCCGATGATCGAAAATGGTCAAGCATCTCCGTCCAGGACGTAATTCGTCGTCGTAAACGCTCTATCCCTCAATCGGCAGCACCAGATGCGACAATTAGCCGCAAACTTGCCGCGATGACCGGCACCGGGTCCGTGACGATGCGTGATGTGGTCAACCTTGCGCGTCAATTGGCTTTAACGCAGACCGATGGCGGCGATGAACCTGCGGAGGATGAATTTTTACAAGTTGAAATAAACACGCAAAGGGTTTGTTGGGCCAGGAATTGCAAGAGTAAAGTTGTAAATCAAACTTGTATTCATACCCTCAAAGTCCAGAGTGATGACATGGATGAAGTAGACAGGTTTTGTTTTTGTTTTTTTTTTAAATTTTTTTTTAGGTTAATTTAAACAGGTGTTTTGATGAGCTTTTTGTTATGGAACCATCTGTCATTCAAAATGTTATTAATATATGTTTTATGAGATGTGACCTGAAATTCTGATTTATCTTGCAGGCAGCAGCTGGAAATGAGGTATGGAGCACCGAAGAAGACTCAGTTCCTGCAGAGTAAAAGAGTATGATATAAATAAATTGAATTATGAGAGTTGAATTTAGATTTTATATTTTATGTTTTTTTTTTTTTTTTTTTTTAGCCCTACAGTCGATTCAAGAGAAAACTTCGGGAGATTTTTAGCCGTTTTGGAATTTGGCATCATTCTATAAAACACATCGAAGGGCATTTTGGAACTAGCATCGCATCTTATTTCATCTTCATTCGATTACTTTTGTTCCTGAATTTCGGAATATCCGCCATTATAATTGCCTTCATTATTTTGCCTCAATCTCTCAACTTGGGAGAAGTGGCTAACTACACCCAGATCTCTTCTAGTGTTGTTGATCTATGTTCACTGGCATATGAAGATGCCATTAATCAAAATAGGAATCTTCAAGATAAAATTTTAGATTTTTTACAGGGAACGGTGAGAAAAATGTATAAAAATAAAATCAAAATATTTGTTACAAAATTTGAAT
The DNA here is from genome assembly GCA_034695745.1 of Geophilus truncorum. Classification (NCBI taxonomy): domain Eukaryota; kingdom Metazoa; phylum Arthropoda; class Chilopoda; order Geophilomorpha; family Geophilidae; genus Geophilus; species Geophilus truncorum. The sequence goes on along the minus strand of JAQFZP010002152.1, from coordinate 3,404 downwards.
TTTTTCTAGGGATGGCTCGAATCGACTCTGATGTTCATAGGATCCTATGACATCACAGTTTACAAATTCGGTTTCCTGACTTACAGTATTCCATTAGCATATATTCTGGCTACAATAGGCTTCCTGCTGATTAGCCTTTTATTCATGCTTAGATCGTGAGTAAATAAATAAAATAAAATTTTTTTGTTATTAATTTTTAAAATTTATTTTAATTTTAGGGCTGCAAAAGGATTTAAAGAAAATGCCATAACGTCTGAAGGTCATTTGTATAACTACTGTAATACAGTATTCAGTAGTTGGGATTGTTGTATAACGAAAAATGAAGCAGCGAAATTAAAGCACGAAATGATCATAACTGAGTTACAGGTATGAAATTAAACCTAATTTTTAAAATACTCAATTAATAAATGTTATTTTTATTTTTTTTAGAGTTGTTTAGAGGAAGAAAAACTGATGAAGCAAAAAGAGGATAGAACTAAACGCGAGAGATTTTTACTCTACTTCATTCGCTTTTGGATCAACATTTTAATCTTTTCTATGTTAGGAGGTGCTTTAGCCACGATCTATTACGTTTCAGATATTTCTAACAAGGTAATAGAAAAATTCACCAAATACAATAAAAATTTAATTGATAAAATTTAAATTTCAGTTTTTCGAGGCGCGACAAAAGGGAGAAGTGAGTAGAGAATTCCAATCATTTTTCGAGAGTTAAAAAATTGAAATTTTTCTTTAATTGCAGCAACAAAGCGATACTTTATCATTCTTCTACGAGTATTTACCCCCAATGACCATAACTGCATTCAACGTAGTCCTTCCATTAGTCTTTTACGTCTTAGTTACGTACGAAAAATATTCCCCGGCTTTTGTGATTAATGTGAATTTAGGAAGGTTAGTTCGAATTTTCAACATTTAATTATAAATTTTGATTTTAAAAGTATCATTTTGTTGCTTTAGGACCGTTTTTCTACGCTTAGTAGCCATATTTATGCTGTTATTTACCTTTAAATCAGTCATAGAGAACGACAACTCGAAGCGATGCGGTGCTGATTGTGTAGCACAGAGAAACTGCAACATGAAACTGGTAAAAATTTCCACCTAAAGTACAAAATTTAAATGTTATTTTAAACTGTTAATTATTTAAGTGTTGGGAGACGTACATTGGCCAGCAAATTTACAAATTATTCCTCCTGGATTTCGTCACCGCGATGATTCAAACTTTCGGCGTCGGATTCCTGAGAATGTAAAGAAATAATTTTTTTATTTTTTTTAAATATACATAAAAAATTTCATTTACAATTATTCAGGATAATAGTTACCAAAACGAATTGGAAACCGATGAAGTTCATCGGACAAGAAGAGTTTGATATTCCAAAACACGTTCTCGATCTCGTTTATTTTCAAACACTTTGCTGGTAAAAAAAAAAAATTAATTTAATAAAGTTTTTGGTGTATTATGGGTATAAATAATTTACTTTAATTTCGTTTGTTTCAAGGCTGGGTGCATTTTTCTGTCCTTGTCTACCAGTTGCTTCGTTCATCAAATGCATCATATTTTTTTACATTAAAAAAGTAAAAACAAAACCGCCATTTGTGTGGATAAAAAGATTTAAATATTTTTCTTTTTCAGTTTCATCTGACTGTAAATTGCATTCCATCTCGCAAACCATATCGAGCATCGAAATCAAATTCATTTTTTATGAGCGTTTTGCTGTTATCATTTTGCTGTCTGGTTTTAATTCCATTAACATATTCAATCGCAGCGTAGGAAAATTTATATTTTTTTGAAAATTATTTAGAAAAAAAAATACCAAATTTCTATGTCTATCTACTTTAGAATTCCTCCATCTCGAGGTTGCAGTCCTTTTCGGACAAAATACGACTCAATGTGGCAAATTATTTCGGATCCGATCTCACAGTGGCCATCACCGTATTTGGACATCATCCGATTCATCACAACGGCTGGTTTTGCAGTTCCAATCATAATCATGCTTTTGTACGTAATTTCATACTCATAACATTTTTCTGTTACTAAAATTTAAATTTTTTAGATTATACATTTACTACAATTACACCGTAGCAGCCACGTATAAGAAAATGTCGTCGGTGCTCAAAGAACATTTAACTATGGTATTTTTTTTATAATAAATATCCAACTAACAAACTCATAATTAATTGCATTTGTGTTTTAGGAAGGTCGAGATAAACAGTTTCTTCTCGACCGGTTGACTGAAGTCACCCAGAAACTTTACCAAAACAATCAGGGAAATACTCCCGAAACCGATGTGAGAAGACGCAAAAATACTCCTAATAGTCGCTTTGCAAACACATTTGCAGAATTATAATGTTTTAAAAAAATTAAATTTTTGAATTATTGATTTAAAAATTATGTTTGATAATATTTATATCGAAATAAATATAATTTACCTAAATTACAGTATTTGTTTTTGTTTACTAAACATTTCTACTGCTCAAATTTGGTCGATTAAATTGAATTTCTGCGGTTGCAGTTCAGCAACCACGTTGAAATATTTCTTATAAAACCTTATGCCTTTTCTACTTCCGTAATATTTGTCAATAAAGTGGTTTTCCCAATTTGGTTCTGCGTACTCGCACGTTATCCTCACAACGCCTCGTTCGAGGGCAAATAATGTCCTGGTGCGTGCAATTCCGACCTGAAATTATGTAAACAAATATTCAAGAAAGGAACAATATAAATTGAAATTATTTTCGGTTTGATTTACGTTTAATCCGGGATGAAAATACAATTTGTTTTGGTAATATAGCGAAGCACCGGCTGGGACTACGGCGCCGTCATTGAATTTCCAACCTTTTTCTTTTCTCGTATGTCGTTGTCGAAAACATAATAATGTTGGTAATTCAACTAAAGTGTCATAAAAGTGATTAATATTTAAAAATGTTATTTAATAAAGAAAATTACGTGGTTTTAGAAGATTTTTCCCTGCGGAATAGCGAAATGCCTGCTGCAAATTGTTCATTTTAGTTCTTATTCTGGAATTGGGCCACGTCACGTGGTAGGACAGTGGCGCCACCATTTGCAGAATTACGATACTAATTTTAACTAAATCTAATAACAGAGTTAATCAACAAACTTTTCAAATTACGATACTTTAAAGTAGAAAGATATAAACAACGGCACAACGAATCATTGATGACAATTTTTAAAATAAAAATTTAGGAACTGCCATTTTTTTTTGGTCTTTACTTCAGAAGGGAAAAAAAATAATTTAGATAAAAAATTTCATGTTTTCGAGAAATTTGAAACTAATGTACAAAATTTAATCAAATTTAATTATTTATTGGCCTTTAAATTTTAAACACTATCAAAGACTTTCAGATCATACTGCCTTTTCAAGTGCTGCCATCTATTGCACAAAAGATTAACT
>JAQFZP010002151.1:0-14980 GCA_034695745.1 Geophilus truncorum | reverse complement strand
AAGCAAGATGCTGTAATAATAATTTGTATCAGACAAATGGAAAACAAGAATGTTGTGGAGATAAATTGTATGATACAGCAAAAGAAGTTTGCTGTAATACAAATGTTCTTGAAAAGAAAGATGATAATGATGTGTGTTGTTACAACAGCAACATATGGTATGGGGGTATTGGGCCTTACATAAAAAAGTAAAATTTGTGTTGTAATTGGAAAATACTGAATAAAAATTGTTCTTTTAAATTGAAATTATTGAATTTTTTATTATTATTATTAAAAATCAGATAATCTCATTTACTACGTATGTCATACTTGTAGATGAATTTTTGTAAATTTCCAAGATATTGAAAATAAAAAAAAAATTTTTTATATTTCTAATAACAAACTAAAATGGAAAAAAAATTAAATGTGTTTATAATTCTTCTGATCAAGCCTTGAGTTATAATAAAAAAAATGAATATATTAATTCAAATAGCTTGAACGGCTTTCCTGCTATACATAAATACAATTTTCTTTTACAAAATGGTAAATTGAAAACAAGAATTTATGTGCAAAAATCTGAAATTGGATGATTCAATTAAATTCAATTAAATTGAATCTTTCATTTTAGTTCTTTCGCAATAAATCATAAATCTTATATCAAAATTTCACAACAGTTCCGTCATCAAATAATATAAGATTTACTTAAAATACTGGTAATCACCAGTAAAATATATTTCAATTAAAGTGTCAGTCAAATCAAGGAAATTCACACTAGGTAAAACCCAATAAAATACTATACATCATTTACATAAACGACCTCACTTCCAATTCATTATATTCTACACAATTCATAATGTACCATTACGCCAGACGTGTACGTCATAAGCACTGCCAATAAATGACACTTAAAAATGTAGATAAAGATCAAAAAATTTGAATAACTAAAATCTACAAAATAAAAATCCGCTAATTATAGTATTGCAACTCTTTCACTGTCAACAACTAATTTCAAACACTGTCAAACAGGAAATCAAAAATTACACCGTTTATATACTACACAATAAAGGTCGCAATACAACCTTGAAAAAATTATCGTCATAAAACGAGAATTTCAATTTCACACTCATTTTTATGCCGAATTATCCCGGATAAGTCGAGTAATTATATCAGTTGAAAAGGCATCCTGTTATGAAATTTCCTCAAATTAAATAAAATTTTAATGGTTTTTATATACCGAGTATGTGACACATATAAAAAGAGGTCGGTAGATAAAAAAAAGTTATTCGCATAAAAATCCAAGTTGTCAACATCACAGTCACTACATAGTGAGTTAGATTGTTAGATAAAGCGAGAGAATATTTATTCCACCGTGTAATTTATGTAAATTTATTTATTTGCAGTACGAAAATGTTGTGGCAATTTCTTTTAGTTGTGACGGTGATGAGGATTTCAGCAGAGACGTTTGATCTCGAGAAGTTCGAAGCGAGGATAAAGAGAATGCTTCCAGAAGAAAATAAGAAATCTCTGTCTAAAAGATCTTCTGGAGACGAAAAACTATCCATTTTACCCTATCCACCTTTTCCTCGTCCACCAATACAGCAAGGTAAGTTTAATTTTAAATTATTCATAACCACCAGGTAACATTATATATTGGCCCAATATTGGGTACCGTATATGATATGCCGGCATCCAATATTGGCCCAATATCTGAGTGTTAACATTTGTCAATATTGGACCAATATTGGATAAAAATATTGGACCAATATTGCCAATATTGATCCAATATTGATCCAATATTAGTATTGTGAGATCTAACCAATATAGGCATGCCAACATTTAACCAATATTAGACCATTATTAAAATTACAATATCGGCCAATATTGGCATCCCAATATTGGCACTATATTGGTTAAATTGCCCGATATTGCCGATTCAATGCCAATTAACCAAGATTGGTCCGACATTGGTCCAATATATAATGTTACTTGGGGCAGGGGCTTCGAACCGGAACTGTACGAAAACCGAAAACAGAAAACAGATAAAGACTAAAATTTTCAGCTAGAGTAAAACCGAAACCAAACCGAAAAAAATTTAACATTTAAACCAAACATTGGAACAAAAGCCGTTGTTTGTTTTCAGTTTATTTCAGTTTTTCATATTTTTCAAATTTGTCTTATCTTAAAACAAAAACAAAAACAAAAACAATGCAAATTTTCTCTTGTTTTGGTTCTAGATTTAAAAATAATACATAAAAATATTTTAGTATTGTTTTAAAAATGTTAATTGGCCCTATAAGTTATAAAATATAAGTTGATTAACATTTATAAAACATTCTACAATGCACAATAGAAAATAACAACGGTTCAATAAAAGTTTTGATTTTGGGTGTTGGCTATTAAAAAAAAAAAAGAATTTACATCATATTAGTTATTGCTTTAAATTTGACATTAAATTTTAGTGTAATTTATGAAAATATTAGTCGGAGTAAAAAAAACTAATTTTTTACTCGGTTATCGAAGTGAAAACCGAACCTGAACCAAAATTTCTATAATTGCCCGAACCGGAACAAAATCCGAAGTAGAAAAATTTCGGTTTGAAGCCCTGTAATCATAACTGTAAAATACTCATTTTATACTATTTATTTTTTCAAGATTACAATGCCACATCTCTCTACAACTCACAAACAGAGAGATGCTGTAAAGGCACTGTTCACCCTGGATCTCAAAGAGCGCCATTAGAATGCTGCGGAACGAGCATTAGGGACAAATCCAAGCAATTATGCTGCGATGAAAATGTATTTGATCTGAAAATTGGCAGTCTTTGCTGCGGAAACAGCACTTACGATACAACATCAAGTTTATGCTGCAACAACCAAGTTGTTGCTTTGGAAGACGGTTTAAACGCCGAGCAAGCAGATTGCTGCGGCGATCACTCTCTCAATGTCGAAAAAGAACTCTGCTGCTACGATTATCAAAACGGTTATCAAGCCAAAAACGTACCGAAAACCTCAGATAAAGACGACCAATGTTGTGGCGTGCAACCGTACTCTACAGAAGATAGTGTATGTTGTTATACATACAATGACGGCGGATCCAAACAGGTTCTTGTAAAGAAAGAGGGAAATAAGACTTCCTGTTGTGGAGATAAGTTGTACGATTACACATCTGAATTATGTTGTGATAATGAAATCGTTAGTCACAATCAAGGGTCGAATAATCAAGTTTCGTGTTGTGGTAAGCAGGTTTACAATTTTGATAAACAAGTTTGTTGTTACAACACAAACGGAAGTACGGTTTTAGATAAGAAATCAAATAATGATGCGTGTTGTGGGGGAGAATTGTACAATTACCAGACCCAATTGTGTTGTGATGATAATGGGAATCAGAAACTTGTTAATAATCCAAACGGCAATTTGCAATGTTGTGGCAGTAAAACGATTAATACCAAAAAATCTTTATGTTGTTATGATTATAATGGCCAAATTGAAGTAGACAAAAAGAAAAATGATGATCAATGTTGTGGGTCGGATACATACAATTCTAAAAGAGAGTTGTGTTGTTATTACAACAATACGCAGACAGTTGTGAAGAAAAAAGATGAGTCAGATAACCAATGTTGTGGATTGAAACCTTATAATTATGGGAAAGATATTTGTTGTGAGGGTGTATCAAATATTGGTATTTATCAACCTAATTATTATAGGGGTGGATGTTACAATAAACAATGTTGTGGGGGTAAGGCAATTGACACAACAACTAGTTCTTGTTGTGGGAAAGAGGAAATTAAGTATAATACTGGTGGAAGTGGGAATGTCTTGTCTTGTTGTGGTCAAGGAGACAATGCTGTATCTTACAATGCTGAAACCCAAATTTGTTGTTATGATTATTCTTATCCAGCAAGCAACAGTGCTCCTAAAGTTGTTGATAAAGGTCAGGGCAATGCTTGTTGTGGGGAGAAGGTTTATAACTATTCTTCTAATGTGCAATGTTGTAAGGGAAATCTGCTGCAATCAAATAATCAACAGTCTTGTTGTGGAGATAGATTGTATGATTATAACAAGCAAGTATGTTGTGGTGACAACATACTTGACAAGAAAAATGATCAACAGCAATGTTGTTATAACTTCCAGACTGATCAAGATCAAGATTGCATGCAGAGAGTTTATCCACTTGTCATTCAACAAGTTTTGAGTATGGTTCAAGGGTATAAGGGTAATGGTGGTGGTGGTCCTGTAGAACCTGTAGAAGAGAAGAAATAAAAATGTTCTTGTAGGATTGGGATTGAAATAGAATGAAGAAATAAAGAAATAAAGATATAATTTGTTTTGGTATATGTATTTGAGATATCTAGTATTAAATAAAGCATTGTCAATTCAATTCTTGTTGTATGTTATTTTTTATGCAGAATGAAGATTTTTTAGAACTTCCTATTCAAACAATAAAAGTGGGCTTCTGTGCAATGCAATAAATAAAGCCTACTGTACAGAATGATTACAAAAGAAATTGACAGTTTCAACATTGTATTAAATCAAAACTATTATATTGAGGCTTACTTTAAGTGGGTTTGTAGTAAAACTAATTTTTTTTTTACAAGTAATTAAAGATGCTCAATGTGTACATCTTGTGTCGCATGACAGTTATCAAGGCAAAATGTGAATTTCGTCACAAACTCGCATCAGTATGTCCTCAGTAACTTGAGCAATTGCGTTAGTGATTCTTTGTCTCAGGTCATATAAATCAGCTGGAAGTGGGGGAACAATAATGTCATCTTTGATGAATCCCCACAAGAATAAAGTTGCACTGTGTTAAATTTGATTTCATGGCGGCCAACGAGCAAAGCAGAAATTTTTTTTGCTCAGTTCCAGAGTGCAAAATTCTTTCTCAACAGCATTCACAACTATTTTGGCTTGCCGGTCACGTCATAGCTAACGTCATCCTTGCATATGGGCAAAAAAATTTGAGTTTCTCTACAAACCCATGCAAAGTAAATGTCAATATCTTGTCTACAATAGTTTTGATGTAATACAATGTTGAAACTGTCAATTCCTTTTGTAATCACCCTGTATATAATTTTTCTTCTTTTGTCAGTGAGCACTGCATGTAATAAAAACTTTTCAGTTGGAAAATATATCGAAAAGTTGATGAAAAATATAAATTTCGCCCACGGAATAACAACTTTCACTTAAGTTGTCTTTACTGCAACTACTTTTCCAGAAAAGTCCGCCTTTTTCAGAATCTAAATAGAAATTTATTGTAAAAATAAATCAAGTAAAAGAACACACAAGAGGTAGAATTGAAAGAATTACTGCACAACTTGTTAATTATATTTAATAAAGTTGCTCCATTTGACGAATAAATGCAAAACATTCAATTATATACTTAACTTGCTGTAATTTAACATATGCCAATACTTTTGGAAATTTCCATACAAAATTCAATACATGAAAAATAAAACTGAAATAAAAAGTTGCAAATTTCTTTATTTCTCTGTTTCACTTTCTTTTTATAATACTTTTTTATCACTGCACTTCTTTGAAACATTCATTAGGAACAACTCTTAAAACAGACGAGCTTTGGATGCTAAAAACACATTTTAAGCAACATTTTTTCCCAAATTACTGAAATTTCTTCACATTTAAGACTAGTTCTCAGTCAGATTTCAGAATATGATACAGATTTAAAACAATTTGATTGTTTCATCAAAAAAACAATTTTAATTAAAATATTGCCACACAGTTTGAAAATTTATTTTCTCATGTATCAAAATGTATTATTCTCATAATACAACATTACCAATATCTTTTTCATGTCGAAAAATGAAACCTTGGGTTTATAATCACTGCAATAAAAATATCCTGAGAAATATATACAAGAAGATGATTGTTATGAAATTTTTCAAATTTTACACTATTATTTTAACAGTAATTTTTTTTTTGAATCTGCCTGCCTATATCATGAAACATTCTTTTCCCATCACACTTCTAGTTAAATAAAATGGTACTTGTATATGTAATTATATATAATATATATATTTATGTATAAACTTTCACTTTCTTCCATTTTTCTTTCGGTATGAATCAGCATCAGAATTAAGTTTCACAAACATTACAAGTTCTTTTCATTATGCAGTGTCAAAATTAAATATTGGATTAAATCAAAATTGAAGAGCAAATGTGATCAAATTAAATTATTGACAGTTTGTGGTTGTCTGAAATCTGAATAAAACTATTTAAAATTTTGTTTAAAAAATTGTCTTGAAATAATGAAATTAAAATTAATTTAAAAAAAAAAAAAATATTCACTGGGTTTTTTCCCATCATCTTGTAATTAACTCTATAAATTAAAATTGTCTTAAAATTTTCTGACAACTACAAACCGTAGTTTTTATCATCTTAAGTGGATGGAACAGCAGTTTTAAAAATAACTAATACTAATAACAATAATAGTTATAATAATAATAATAATAATAATATAATAACAAATTGTAATGTTAATAAAATGAAAGAAAAATGACATTATCGTTCTTCGAACACAAAATAAATAGAATTAACCTTAGCCACGAAACAACTAAATAATACAACTAAAATTACATGTAGTAAAAAAAAAAAAAAAGAAACAAAAGTAGAAATGAAATTAACACATTTTCCCCCCAAAATTAAAACAACAAAGACACCAAAAATATATTTATTCTGTTAATCCTTACTTTAACAGACTAGGCCAACTTTATTTTATGCAATACTTTATTATTTTTTTTGTTTTACTATCTTTTCGTTATTTAAAATAAATAAAAAGGAACCTGCTCTACGTAGTTTCAACTACAGCAACTTAATAGGACTGCACGTAGGTGTCAAACTTATCTGAGATCAGATATTGCACTTTTTTTTTATCAAACTGAATTCCCCGTTTACCCCATTCTTTAATCCTGAGAAGCAATTTAAGAGGCCCGAAAAGTTGTTTTTTAAAATTTTTTTTTGTTTAAAATAAAGTTATGCTACCGATTTCAATAAAAACCAGCATTGAATTATGTGTACAAGCCTTTTTGAGATTTATCTTATTATGCTGAAGCAAAGAAAGAATAAATTTTCACTGGGACATTTTCAGACGCCGCTTTTTTAGTTCTTTGTTTTCTTTCTAAAAATGTTTAGTTCAAACATTCATTCAGTCTTTGTTTGTTGAATTGTTTCGATTCAATGGAAGTTTCGAACAACACAAGTGTGAAGCGAAAGTTGAGGCAGAAGGTGAACGCTTGGGGCACGATTTTTTTGCATCACTTTGGACGAATGAATCATGGACTCGACGATCGGCTCGAGTCACTTCGACCGTTGCTTTGATTCAATGTCATATCCACTGCTTCGTTGCCACTTGCCGAAGTTCCTAGAAAAATAAAATTTTAAAATTTAGTAAAAAATTCTCTAATCTTATGACTCCACTAAGCGAAAGATTACGTCATACTAGCTAATGTTTTCATGTAAAACCTTGTCTAATATGATGTAATGTTCTAGAACATTACGTCATATTAGACAAAGTTTTATATGAAAACTTTAGCTAGTATGACGTAATCTTCTAGAAATAACTTTAAAATAATGTTACCACTTGAATTGTTCGAATAATCGCTCGTCTCCATTCGTAAAATGTAAGGAATCACACTGTCAATTTGCACATTCCCTATTAATCCAGCAAAGAATAAATCTTCCATTACGTTTGGAAGTAGTGACCTAAGAGTCGGCAACCTATAATATAAAAAATAAAAATTTTAATTTAAAAAAAAAAAAAAATTAATTAAAATCCAACCTCAGCAAAAGTTTGGGAAACCGATCTGGATTATCTGGAAACGTCTGCTGAATGTAATTCCTTAATTCCTGATGCGCTTTGTCCTGAAACTTTTCCACTTGCCGAGCCCCGGGTAGCGACGGATGGTCCGGCGAGAAGAGAACGATCGCTTTCAGGTAGGCGTATTCGTGTTCGTCTACTTGAAGCCGTAGCATCATGTTCACGTAGTCCTGCAGCTTGCAAATATGTTCCGTTACTTGCTTCACTCTCTGAACCGATACTTTATCTAAAAAAATAAATAGTAAAATTAGATAAAAAATTCATTTCTAATAACTAGACCCTGGATTTTTATGCATTAAACAATATTTATATAATATTTTTTATGCATTTATCCAAACTCTAGTAATAACTTCTGACATCACTTTTACCTTGCTGCACATTCGACTGCAACTGATTAAGAATGGCACTGAGGATCGACGTAAGTGACATCACTTGAGAACATTGTGACAAACCCAAGGTGAACAATTCGCTCCAACATCCTCGTACTAATAAAATTTGAACATCAGGACTAAATAAAAAAAAATTAAAAATTAGTTTTCAAACTTCCCACTAACCAACTTTCACTATTTCTACCTAAGTAACTGGAAGGCCGGAATGGATCGCGCCCAGTGCACCGACAAAAATAAAAGGCGCGACGCTGACTCGCAAATGTAATGCACGTTCAGGTAGGCAGGCATCGGTGTGGGTGTCGTCAAGTTAAAGGGGATGTGAGAGTCGAGCAGAAGAGGTCCGTCAATTTCAAACAGAGATTCGTTCTCATTGCTGCAGATGTTCACCGCCATGTGCTCCTGGGATCTATTCTGCTAACAAAATCAAAATAATAAATAATATTGTCTCAAAACAATTCGTCCTCACTAGTGTTGTAAACGTTTAAAACAGTTACAGGTACCATTAACATTACGTTACTAAAACAATACTAAATAAATTTTGAAAAAAATTTAAAATTTGTCAAAAATTATTAATTCCTAACCAATTTAAAATTCAATTGTAAAAACGTTTGCATTTATTCTGTAACGCAATCAGTAATTAGTTAACAATTAATTAACAACGTAATTAACAACGTTGACTGTAACTGTAACGTTTACAACACTGAGTCCTCACTGACCCCTTCGTGTAGCATCGGACTCTGAGACTGGACAGCTCTGGCCATCGTGTCGAACGCCTTCGAAATGAGCGACTTCTCGGTCTTCACCACTGTGGCCGCCGTTTCCCCGTTCAGCACCATCCGTTGCAACTCGGCAGCTCCTGCGTCCAGTTCGCCCTTTTTGCCCATCGTGGCCAGAGTTGTCACTACCGATGCCAGTGTGCTCAGATCGGCCGGAGACGTGACCAGAGATGCCATGAGCCCCGCGTAGCAGTGCGGCGAGGCGACATCGGCCGATTCGCTTCTCCCGGTGTTGCCCGAAGATGACGAGTTGCCGCCGATGAGACCGGCGTCGATAAGACCCAGAGCTTTCTCCTAAAAAATAAAATAAATGTAAATATAAATAATTTATTGTCTATCTTCGAAACTAGGGGTTTTCAAGTGCATAAAAAAAACCGATATTTTTCTGCCAATATTTTTAAGTAATTAAAAAAATTTTCGACAAAATAATCACGTGTAAGTTACATTTTCAGCTTAATCGTTGATGTATTTAAGATATTTTGTTTCTTATACATGAAATTTATTTAAAATAAATATCGAGAATGTCCCCATTTAATAGAATTTGAATAGATCTGACTGATTCGTCAGATAATTATTTCTTTTGCATCTTTATCGCTGCAAATAAAAAATCTAGCTGAAAAGGTAATTATTATGCAACACATTTGGTTCAAATATGTTAAAATTTGGAGCGAGAATAAAATATCGAAAATACCAGTTTTTATCGATATAGTTAAAATTTTTATCAAAAACCAGTTTTTTCAATTTCTTATATTTCAGCATCCCTTATTCGAAACTGACCAAAACATCTCCTTCAGTGGCCACTTTATCCGACACGAACGTAGGCGTAGCAGCGAGCGGGCTACGCAGATCCTTCCGTATATAAATCTTCTGCGTCGAACCGGTTATGCCCGTAGGTATTCGTTCCCTCGAGTCTAAAGGCTTTCTTTCCGACTGAACGGCTGTAAAATCAGCAAAACAAATCATCAGCAATTTTAAAAGTTAATAATTTCACTGTTAATAATTACAATCGGCTCTCATTCCCATGGAAAGGCACTTCTGTAAGCGGCAATACTGACATCTGTTGCGATGATGTTTGGTGACTTCGCAGTCTTTGTTTCCACGGCACGCGTAGCCGAGCTGCTTTCGGATGCTTCTCTTGAAGAAACCCTTGCATCCCTCGCAGCTGATGGCGCCGTAATGGCGGCCGGACGCCTTGTCTCCGCACACGACACATAATTCGAAGCCCGTGCGGCGATCGAACGACGTGGCCGCCGCAGCGGCAACAGCGGCGGCCGATCGGGCCGCCTGCTCTTCTTCCCGCAGCTTGGCCAGCCGTTCAGCTGCTTGAATTTCCTTCAGCTTGGCCGTCCAGTCAGCAGCGCTGCAATAAATTAGAAATCTCATTAATATTCATATCAATTAAAATTATAATATACCTAATATGCATTAAAGTTCACCAAAATAAGCAATAAAAAATTTATTCTTTATCATCTCTGATCGGTAAAATCGTTGCACCAGCAAATTAAAGCCTGTTCCACAGTCAGAGAATGTCGTTTATCAGTTAAAATACATTTAAATCGAGAAAATTATTCCCAAACACCGCAACTTGTAACTGGAGCATATTTAAAATTAGAATAAACTTCTGCTAATGAGTCGTCATTTTTATCGCTATGAAGAGCATCTGTAATTAATTTTAGCGTGAAAACCCCTTCGTTTTTTTTTTTTCAAAAACATTAAAAAAAAAAAAACCTTTTAGCCATTAGCTTTCTTCTTGATGGAACTGTGGCCATTTGCTTTTCCAATTCCGTAATTACATTTACGAAATCGAAAATTGTAACATTTTGTGCATTTTTCAATAAAAATGACGATTTATGCATTTTAAGGCAACATGCCTGTTAATGTCATATGTTTTTATGCATTTACGCATTTTATCTAAACTCTATTAATAATTAAATAGCTTAAAATTAAAAAATCAGTTTTCTAAAATGATATTTCAACACTAGAGAGGGACACACAAAAAAAACCTCGCACAAAACTTACCTAACAGGAGTCAAAAACGATGCCCACACGACCGGTCGGAAAAAGCCAACCAAACAAGAGGTCACCTGTTGCTGCAAATCTCCCTTATTCCCACTATCAACAAGGCGTGGCCTACGAATCCCCGAGTTCTAATTGATCGCTGGTGGACATTCACCTAACCTCGCGCTTCTTGTTGGGGTTTGCGTTGCTACAGCAACCAACGAAGCCATGCGGCGCCCAAATCCTCAACTCCACGACCCATGAGCCAGAGCCAGACCTGCAACAACAACCACAATTATTCCTCACCCCAAAAACGAATAAAAAAATATCAATTTCAACTCCGGTCAAGCGAAGGTCACGCCTAGGCCCCGGGCTCTGTATCTGTATAACCACGTTTAACCCTAAAACCCGTTAAATTTCATATTAAAAAGAGACTAACCAGTGACACCGGACAGGTGAAGGGTTGAGCAGTTGGTGGTTTCGCACTTTTGCCACAGGTCGACGGACAAGGAGGGGAACGCGCACGCTTCACTTGGCAAAGGTCACTGGCTTGGCGGTCACGAACAGACTCCACCCACTCGGCTAAATTGATTGTCATGGCAACGGGCTACGTCATGCGCTGTGCTGGTGTGATGCAACAATACCCAAAGACCCAGTTTCGGTTTTTAGTGGTGGTAATGAAATCAAGTGCGACTGGTGCCGGCAACACCCGGTGCCAGCAGATGCCGTCATCCGGGGATAATTAAACGCTTGTTAATGGCGGTGGCGACCTTTTTCTTTTTTTTTTTTTTTTTTTTTAAGAGTGGAGTTGGTTAGCAAATAATTGTGGAATTGAATGGAGATATTGTTTGGTTTGGTGGTTTTGGGAAATTAAATTCACTTGTAAGTTTTAGGTTTTAAAAATTTGGTCTTTGACGTAAAAAAATGAGTCAGTAAAAATAAAATAGGTGACCGAAAAATCCACCATTTATATTTATTTATTTATTTATTTATTAGTAGATGAAAAATACCGTAATTTCTCAAACAGCATCTATGTCTATTTATAAAATTTATTTCTTCCCAAATTTTCGAGCATTATTTGAGAATAAGATAATTAGAAATGTTTTGGGAAAACTCAACAATGTATCACCTAATAGCCCTAATGAACACTTTTTACCCAATAACTCAAATTATGATATTCCATTTTACTCAATTCTAAAAAAACAAATGCTTGATTTAACCAAATTCTAAATCAGATAATTAAAAATTAAGTACTCACAATAGACATCTGTTGTGATAAATGAGAATAAATGATGCATAAAACTGATAACTCAAATTTACTTTGATTTATGAATTCGAATGACACATAAAAACAGTAGGCAAGCTTAACCCTTTTCACTGAAATTAACCTCCAACCTCCAGTAAATGACTCGCACATCAATCACATCCTGACTTTTCACTTAACCAAGAAAGAGCAAAACTCCAATACTCAACTTTCCAATTCTTTATTCTCAATCACAACTTTAAAATCAAATCTCTACATTATCATCAAACTTAAAAAAAAAAAAAAAAAAACTACATCGACTTCTTCAACTCGCGCAAACTCTCCTCCAACTTCTTCATCTGCTCCTGAAGCTTGACCGTGGCGTCCACGTGTTCCTCCTTTAACATTGTCGTCTCGAGGACGAGGCGCTGGCACTCGACTGTGGCTTGTTTGACCGCTTCCAGAACGCTCGCAATCCCCTGACGTGGCCTTTGACGTGCTTCGGCATCTATCTGTACACGTTCCAGGCGAGTCGTCAGAGAAACAAGCTCCGAGTCTGCGTGTCGTAATTTCAGCTCCAACGCGTCCACCGCGTCCACCGCGGCGCACTCCATCAAAATTCAAAAACGCCTGTTGGTGGGCAAACAGGACACATTTAACCCACTTTTCCAGTATACAGTCGAACCCCGTTATAACGAACCCGCTTAAAACGAACACTCGCGTATAACGAATCCGTTAGAAATCCCCGTCTATGTCAATCGTCTCGATATAATGAAAACCCATTATAACGAATGAATTTGTCGGTCCCTCGAGATCCGTTATAACGAGGTTCGACTGTATTCCAAATCGGAGCCCTAATTCTCTTTAAGGTTTATTTTATATCTAAAAAAAATGTGTTTATCTAGCTTAACCTTCTAGTTTTTTGTGGTTTTGATGGTGAAGATAGTTTAGATATTGATTTTCGTGTTTTAATTGTTTTGTTTGTTTAGTTTGGGAATTGTAAACAAGTTTAGAGTAATAGTTTTGTTATTTATATGTTTGTTTAAAGAGGTATTGTACTATACTTTTTGCAGAAATTAAAAAATGATATTTTAGTAATTTTACCCATAATTATAAAATGAGAATAAATGACATTTAGCAATAAAAACTAATTTTTTTTTTTTTTAGATTCTCAATTAAAATTAATGAACTTCCAAAACTTACGTCATCGCAATCAATTTCTGCAAGAATTCGATAGACCGTATAACCAATCGAAGAACTTTCACACTATACTATACTTAAAAAGACCAGACTTACGTCTAGTAACTTAAAAAAACAAATATGGTACTGGTTATCTTTTCTCTCCTTTCCTCACTTCTTTATTTTCATTCTTCGCCTTTCAATTCTCTTATTTCAAATTTTAACCTTTTGTTCTTTCGTAGTCCTAACTTAAGTTTCATTACTGTTCCAGAAAAAACCCAAATTTCAAAATCCAATTACCTCACTTCATTTTCATTCTCCATATTCCATTAGCTTTTCATATTCAATTCTCTAATCCAAATTTCAACCTTTCGTTCTTTCAAATCCCAAATCTTATATAAACTTAACTTCATTTCCGTCCCACAAAAAAAAAAACAAAAAAAAAAAACCCAAATTTCAAAATCCAATTTTCCCTCTTTAATTAATCCCTCAAAGCAAACCTCAAGACCGCAATCTTCAACAACAAATGTCACAACCCTTTACCCTTTACCTAAAACCCAACACACAACACACAACAACTGCCTAATTAAACAAGCATCATTTCACGGTTATTAATTCACAAGCCAAAAACTGAGAAGCCACGTTCATGGGTCGCTGGGGGTCAATCGGGGTCGGTGCCCCATTGACCTGGGGCTTCTACCTCTCGACCTTGGCGGCTCAAGACAAGACAAAACAAAGAAAACCACCCGATTGCACCTGTCCCTCAATAAAACCATTTGTCCAGCGACACTCCCTCACACTCAAAAGACCCTCTTTCAGCCGGGACAGGTGTTAGTGGGGTCCCGAGAAAAGGTAACAGCGGATGTCGCGGTTATGACAGTAAAGTTAAAAAAAAAAAAAAAAAAAAAAAAAAAAATTGTTGCCATGGAAACGTGAGTAATGGTGATGATTGTGACGTGCTTGTCAAGGGAACAAAGAAATGGGTCTCACCTGCAGTGTCTTTCAAATAGCAACTAAAAGGGCAAAGGTCACACCGAATCAATAACCTTCGCGGGCCCCGGCTGCCGCCGCCCGCCGCCCTTTAAGATCGAGTAAATAAAGAGCTGAATTTATGCTAAAAACAGTCGAAAGGTCACATGTTTTGCGGGAAGAGAAAAAAAAAAAGCGTTTTTCCTCGTTCGTTTCGGGCGGACACAAAGAAAAGGTGATGTGGGTTTGTGGGAAAAGCGGAGAAATTCGAATTTTGTTGGGGTTGTGGCTGTTGGGTGACATTTGCCACCCATCTTCAGCGAGAGAGGGCAATTAGGCCTATGTTAGGCTTAATTTCGGCCATGATGATTCACGCAAGGCTGTTTGGCGGGTATTTTTTGTTTGTTTATTTTTGTTTTTTGAAAAGGCGGGTGACGGTGCGATCGGGGCGCGAGAGATGCAGTAACGAAGAGAAAAATAAAGCAAAACTTACTGTTTGGGCTGGGTGAAGCCGACAGGAGCTGATTTCGTGGAGTGAGAGAGAAGGTTAGAGTTCGTGACCTTCACTTAAACAGATACGCAAATAGCTATTGCTTTCTTATTGGTTGTCAATGAGGT
>JAQFZP010002150.1:0-14982 GCA_034695745.1 Geophilus truncorum | reverse complement strand
AAGCTCGGCCGCTCTCAAATCCGGCCACTTTTTCCTAGCCCCGCCTATGTCCGGATTTGAGGGCGTTGACTGTAATTACAACAGTTAATAAGGTAAGAAAGAGATTAATTTAGAATTTTGAAGAGATTGTGTTTATTACAAAAAAATATAATTTGTGTTTAAGTATATTTGTGCACAAGTCACCTACCGGTAAGGTTATTTTTTTTAACGTGTTAGTTCAGTGTTGTCGTTCCCGACTCACGGTACGGTATCCAATTTGTGCTGCATTGTTTTTCATATCATGTCTAGTGTCAATTGAGTGACAGTTGATGCTAAATAGAAAATTATTTTATATTAAAAAGCTAAAATTAACCTAATATATACTTGTATTTGTTTGTTATTTGTGTCGGGTAGTTATGGTACTATGATGAATATACGAAGTGAGGAGAAAATTTAACGCAATATAAATGCAAATTTTATACATGTTATATTTGCATATACAAATAGGACTTCAATTTTTAGGAATATTTCTTGTTACATTACAGCTGTTACATAGTTATAAAAAGGAAGTACGGTATTTTGTTTTTAAAATTTTATTTCTGTTTATTGATTAATGATTAGGAAAAAATACCAGAATTTTATTAACATTTTAAATACAGTCAACCCTCTCAAATCCGGACATAGCAAAATCCGGCCAAAAGTCTCGGCCCCTTTCAATGTCCCCCTACGCTAAAAACTCCCTCGTGACCGGCCACCTCTCAAATCCGGCCACTTTTTCCGAGTCCCGCCTATGTCCGGATTTGAGGGGGTTGACTGTAACAGTTAATTAGATTAAAAATTTCAATTTTAGATACAATAAAGAGAAATGAATAGCTATGTTATTATTAAGCATTATTACATGGTAAATCGTACTTTACAGTAATCGTCATTTTATTTATTACTAAACTATAATAATTTGTGAGTAATTAAGTCATAATATATGTAAGTATTTTGCTAAGGTGATTGATACCCTGATATAGCATTATAATTATGCAAGTGCAAATATTTATTTATTTGTTTGTTTGTTATTTGAGTCTGGTAGTTATGGTACTGTGATCAATACCTATACAAAGTGAGGAGAAAATTTAACGCAATATAAATGCAAATTTTATAAAAATATAACTTCAATTTTTAAAAATATTTCTTATTACAGTTCATTCATATTTATAAAAATAGGTATTCCTTTATTAAAATTTTATTTATGTCTATTGATTAATGATTAGGAAAATATACCAGAATTTTATTAACATTTAAATAACAGTTGGCTAAATTAAAAGTTTCAATTTCAATTTTATGTGTAATTTTAGATTCAAAAAAGTGAAATGATGTCATCTTTTGGCCTAATGGCATTATTACATGGTAGATCATACTTACAGCTTGGATTGGACAGTCCAAGCTTGCAGTAATCGTCATTTTATTTATTATAATAATAATAATTTGTGAGTACCATAATTTAAGTCGTAATATGTATGTATTTTGGCAAAGTGATTGATACCCTGTATGTCATTATAATTATGCAAGTGTAGGTAATTGCTGGTCGTAATTTTGAGAAAGTTGTTGATTATGGTCGCTGAAAAGTCTTCGGATTAGATTGTTGAGCAGATGTTTGCAAAACAATACCACCGTTTTAGACGCTTTTCAACTCCTTATAGTAGGAATAAACGACGATCCACGGAAAAATCTGTACCGGTACAAAAAATATGTTTACGGTGCATACGTAAAGCAATGTAATGGAAATTTAATACACTTACGAAAGCAAAAGCAAAAAGTAGTCCAGTAGCTTTAAAAATACCTTCAAGCTATTGAAAAAAAAAGTAGGTGTAAAATTAAAACTTTAAATGATTAGATTTAGTTTCATACATTTTTGCCCCCAATTATGTGAATGATGGAGAAAATGGCATGCAAAAGTACTCCTATAGTTAGTAATATGAACCAGAAAATAATGGGGCAAGATTTTTGCTGTAATACAAGAAATTCAAATTGAGTTATGAAAGACACAAATTAGAATTTTTTTTATACTTGAACAACTGCAATGGCAAGCGAAATTGTTGAAATTAATCCCACGACGAAAAGACAGGCATACACCCATCCCAGTTGATTATAGTCTAGGAAAAAAAGTCAAAATTTTTTTATAACGTAACAGTTTTTGGGATGAAAGTTACCCATGTATCCAAACTGATTTGCTTTTAACAATGATATCAACTTTTCTACTGCTTGTCGCAGTTCAGCTGGCAAGTTTGAAATGTCACCATTTCGGTCGAAAAAAACGATACATGTCGCTAACAAGCAAATGCTCCAAATCTAGAAACAGAAAGTTGTGTGATTTATTAAGAAGTACGGTAATAAAAGAATAGAAAAAATAAAAATTTTAACGGTTTCGGTACCGGTACTTACCGCTGTGACAGCAACTGTAATACCTGCACCTGTCCTTAATGACAAACCACAACAAGTTTTCATTGTGCACATGGTTATTATGGACTAATAACTGTGAATAGAATCTATTAGTGATTTGCTGGTATTACTGAAAAATTACTTAACTGTTCGACAGGGTACGGCTTTGCTCAGTGGATATTTGTTTGTTTATTTACACGCATGTTATAACTAAGAATGGTTGTCATAATCAAAATTGGTTGTTATAGTAATGTGATCAATACAAAAAGTGAGGGAAAAAAAAGGGCAAAATAATATTAAAGTTCGTAAAGAGCTATTTTATACGGATTTTTCGCGCATGATTTAACTTTTCTTGTCAATCATTTTTTATTATTTATAGGAAAAACATTACTTTATTTATTGTATGGTTTATAAAATTACAAAAGATAAATTCTGTATTTTGAAAATTATTTTATTTATATTGACAACAAATTACAATTTCTTAATTAATTAATTAATTAATTAATTATTTAATGTTGATCGATCATGGAAGCATTGTATTTTGACAAATCAAAGTTCCTTTCCCAGACACGAAAGAAAATACAACTGGTATAACTTATTAATTAAAATCACTAAACATTCTATTTATCCATTTCTTTTTTTAAATTTGCAACTATTGTGTTTGTCCTTAATTGCTCCATTATTAATTTTCGTATTTGCGAAAATACGGTATTTGTTTTATATTTGTTGTCTTGGACGTAAATTGGTAGTTATGTTATGGTACTGTGATCAATATACAAACAAAGAAGAAAGTTTAACGCAATATAAATGCAAATTTTATATGTGCATATAAAAATAGAATTTCAATTTTTAAAAATATTTCTTATTACATTACAACTGTTACATATTTATAAAAATAAGTATTCCTTTTTTTTTTTTAATTTTATTTCTGTTCATTGATTAATGATTAGAAAAAATACCAGGATTTTATTAACATTTAAATTAAAAGATTCAATTTCATTTTTGTGAGTAATTTTAGACACAAAGTGAAATGACATAATGGCAGTATTGCATGGTAAATCGTACTTTACAGTATTCGTCATTTTATTTATTACAAAGCTATAATAATTTGTGACTAATTTAAGTCATAATACTGCATGTAAGTATTTTGTTATAAGGTGATTGATATCTTACAAGGGGAGCACATGGTATGAGGATAAACAAAAAAGTTTCAAATTTACACATTAGACTCTTCAAACACATGTAAAAGGTTTTCTAAATTCTTAGCTTTCACCTCTGCTCTGGTTTAGAGTAAAACATCTTAGAAATTTGCATTTTTAACACCATTTTATGCAAATTTAGTAAAAAAAAAATTCAAAAATTCAAAAATTTGTGAAATTTGCACTATATTTTTGAATTTTTTTCATTAAATTTGCAAAAAATGGTGTTAAAAGTGCAAAAAAAAAAAAGGTGCAAATTTCAAAGATGTTTTACTCTAAACCAGAGCAGAGGTGCAAGCTTAGAATTTAGGAAACCTTTTATATGTGTTTGAAGAGTCTAATGTGTAAATTTGAAACTTTTTTGTTTATCCTCATACCATGTGCTCCTCTTGTTAGTATCGTATTATAATTATGCAAGTGGAGGTAATTGCTGGTTGTTAAGATTCTGAGCAAATGGTTGATTAGTTTGCTGGTTGTAATGATTCTGAGCGAATGGTTGATTAGTTTGCTGGTTATAATGATTCTGAGCGAATGGTTGATTAGGTTGCTGAAACGTCTGCGGATAAAATTGTTGAGGAGATGTTTGCATAACAATACCGCCTCGTCTATTGCTTTTCAACTCCTTGTAGTAGGCGAAAGTGACGATCCATGGAAAAATCTGTACAAAAAAGATGATAGATAGGTAAAGCAATGTAATGCAATTTTAATACACTTACGAAAGCAAGAACAAAAAATGGTCCAGCAATTTTAAAAACAACGCAAAGCTAACGAAAAAAAAAAATTGGATGTAAAATTAAAACTTTAAATAATTAGATTTAGTTTTTATTTACGTATTTGTCTCCAAATATGTGAACGATGGAGAAAATGGCATGTAAAAATAATCCTATCGTTATTAATATGAACCAGAAAATAATGGGGCAAGATGTTTGCTGTAATACAAGAATTTTATATTGAGTTATTAAAGAAAGAAACAAATTAGAATTTTTTTTATACTTGAACAACTGCCATGATTAGCGAAATCGTTGAAATTAATCCCATGACGAACAAACAGCAATACAACACTCCCAGTAGATAAGAGCCTAAGAATAAAAGTCAAATTTTTTTTATAACGTAACAGTTTTAGAGATCAAAGTTACCGTACCAATGAATCCAAACGCTTCCGCCTGATTTGTTTTAAATGTATCGAATGATGTTCCGTGGCTCTTAAATTCTGAAATGCTTGAAAACTTATCCGCAGTTGAGGTGAAAAAGAAAATACATGATCCTAATAAGAAAAGGCTCCAAATCTAGAAACGGAAAGTTGTGCGATTTATTAAGAAGTAAAAAAAAAAATAAAAAATAAAAAATGGCATTATTTGAAATTTTAACGGTTACGGTACTTACTACTGTGACAGCAGCTGTAATACCTGCACCTGTTCTTAATGACAAACCACAACAAGTTTTCATTGTGCACATGGTTATTATGGACTAATAATTGTGACTAGAATCTATTTGTGATTTGTTGATATTACGGATTAATTACCGTACTTAACGTTTTGAAAGAGTGCGGTACGGCTTTGCTCAGCGGATAAATATATTTGTCTGTTTACACATGTGTTATAACCAAGACCATGACTACGTATGAGGGCAGTATGAGGTAGTCATGCCAAGACTGGTTGTTATAGCAATGCGATCAATGCAAAAAGTGAGGAAAAATAATATTATTCGTATTGAAGTTCGTAAAGAGCTATTTTATACGAATTTTACGAGTATGATGTAACCTTTCTTGTCATTTTTTATTATTTATCGGGAAAACGTTACGTTTTTTATGTATTGTTTATAAAATTACAAATGATAAATTCCGTATTTTGAAAATTATTTTATTTATATTGACAACAAATTACAATTTCTTAATTAATTAATCATTTTGGCCGATACGGTATTTGGTTTGAGTGTTTGATACTCCCCTGTATTTAAGTACGATACGATCTAGTGTTACGTTACATAAGATACAGTACCAATCTAAATTACGCTACTGTAAATACTGAATGATTATAAGGACGCATAGAATTATGTGGATAACGATTTTGGTTAAAATTGTAACCAAAACCTTCATCTACACCGTTTTTCTCTTCCAATTCCTTAAAGTAGGAACAGTTTATAATCCAAGAAAAAATCTATAAAAATTAGTTGGTTGTAATCATTACATCGACATCGTAATGAAATCTGGAAAGTGCTCGTCATTTCTGTACTTACAAAAGCAGTGGCAAATAATGGACCCGAGATTTTAAATATAATATGCAACTGTTAAGCAATAAAAACATATTAAAAAATAACATTTAAAAATTTTAACGTCGTAGCATTTACGTTTTCATGCAAACAAATGTGAACGATCGAGAATGCAGTATGTAGAATAAATCCTATAGTTACTGAGACGAACCACACAATAAGCGGGCAATATTTTTGCTATAAGCAAGAAAGCTTCAAAATTAAGATTATTGACGGAAATAAGTTATATACCCTAGCGACAGCAAAGATTATTGAAATGGTTGAAACTAGCCCAACGAAGGAGATCATAACATAAATTCCTCCCATTATAGCAAAACCTGAATAACAAAATGATTGTAATTGAGCAACTGGTTTTTTTCGACATAAATTACGGTACCCATGAAACTTTCCCCATTTTTTTCAATATCACTATCTTTCTTCTCAACATTAATTCCTAATTTGTTCTTCGCTTCTTCTATTTTACGTTTAGCGTTGTCCGATTGTTCTGAGAATTTATCGTAAGTAGAAGAGAAAAAGTAGCCGCAACTTCCCAACAAGCAACTGAACCAAAGCTAGAAATCGTGAGTGAGTGAGTGAGTAATTTGATAGTGAACAGTATAAAGTTGGCGAAAAACTCGAATTTTAAATTTATGAATAATTTACTACTGTGATTGCAGCAGTGATGGCCGCACCAGCTCTCAGAGACAAACAAAAAAAAGTTTTCATTTTGCAACACATGGTTTATTGGTATATCGTACCTTCTTTGTAGCTTCTTTGTGAACTGAAAATTGCAATGAAAATAATTTATTTGTTTACTTTATCATCAAGTATGGTAGTTATGGTGCTGGATTCAATGGAAAGATAAAAAAGTTTAAAGTGGTATGGTAATTAGAATATATGATTTATACTAGTACATGGGGGTTGTGTGTACAATTTTTCACTTTTTAATTTATTCATTCTTTATTTATTATAATTAAGGTAAAGTGGTGTTTATAAAGTACAATTTTCTGTTATTGTTTTCAATTTGCATTTTAGTTTAATTGTATCTATTATTTATTATTTACAGGTAATGAAAATTAAACTCTGCAAGAACAGTTGGACCGACATTGAATTTGCAGAAAGAATTGTTTAGTATCTTTGCTCTCGATGACCAAAACCCTCGGTTTTTTATTAATATTGATGATCTCTCGTCTTCTTGGCCAATTTTCTTAGCAACTGTTGCCACGAGGTGAAAACAACCTTCCAAATGGGCATAGCTACAATCTTCTGGAAAGTTTTGCGTTTGGGTTGAATCTACAAAAATTTTAAACGCCGTAAGTATCCAAAGATGTTTATTTTAATTAATAAAAACATGACCTTTCATTTAAAGCAAATTTCAAGACGATTGGAAGCATAGTTTTTATAATATCTTAACTTTTATTTCGTGCGAATTTTGAAAACATTTTTCTTAAACACTGCAGGTGCTTTAAAGAATTTTTTTCTTAAAACCAATTAAGAAATTTAATATTATTTGATAGATTTAAGACAATGTTTTTATTTAAAGAAAGTTTTAGGACATGTAAATTTTGAGATATAAATCACATTTTTCTGCCGGCCGCAGCTTATAAAAGCGTTTTGGATGTGTTTTGGTAACCAATTTAGATAAAATATCAAACTACGGTAAATTGGAGTCTCCGGTTTGATATTGAGATAAGTTTCAAATCAACTGGACTAATATTTTAGCAGATATTAAATGGGCTAATGTACAGTACTTTTGTAATAAGTAAGTAGTAGTACGGTAGTTATGATGTCATCAATACAAAAATTGAGAGAAAAAAGTTAAACATTATTTGAATATATATTTAATACGTATTACGTGCATACAATAACTTTCAATTTCAAAAATATCTCTTAAGTCTTATGAATGTATTTATAAAGTACAGATTTTTATTATTTTATTTTAATTATTATTATTTTTTTATTTATTCTTTTCTAATTTCATTTATTTTATATTTTCAGTTATAAAAATATAAATCTTTGCCAGAAGATTAAACGGAAACTAAGTTTCGCAGGAAGAATGGTTTGTTGAATACAATATTAGTATTTAATCATCAAAATAAATATAACATATCAATTTCAGGAATTAATTTTGGAAGAGACTGGACGAGTAGCATCTATAGGAGCTACTTTAGTTTCCATTAATAATAGTAAAGTCCAAACATTCAACACAAACAGTTAACACTATAATGGAATACGGTAATGCCTTTTTTTAAATTAATTTAAACAAAGTCTAAAGTTTGTAATTGTAATGATAAAAGTATTTAACATTTGTGGCTAGGGGGAAATTTATTTATCAGAATAAATGAATAGTATTTTTCTTTAACAGGCAAAATTGTAAATGGTATTACGAGAATTTATAATTTAAGAGTTAAGCCGCCTTATGTACGGTATTCTTATTAATACGGTGTGTTGGTTGTAATACGCAATATCACATTACAATTATGGTTGAGTTGGCTCTTGCTTAACAGGCTCTTGTGATACTGGCTGGTAAGTCTGCTGGTACGGTTGCTGATAAGGTGGTTGTTGGTAAGGTTGTTGGTACGGTTGTTGATACGGCTGTTGGTAAGGTGGTTGGTACGGTTGCGACAAGACTACGCCACCTCCAAAGGTGCTTCCAGCATTACTTCTTAATTCTGTGTAGTAGGCAAAAGTCACTATCCATGGAAAAATCTTTATAAAGAGAAAAGTTATAATTATAACGTTTGAAAATGTAAATTTTCATTAAATCAATCCACTTACGAAAACAACACAAAAGAAAAATCCAGCAATTTTAAAGACAATATTCAACTGTTAAAAAAAAAAAAAATGGTATAAAACACAATTTAATTTATTCAAATTAATTTTATACGTTTTCGTCTGTAAGTATGTGAACGATGGAGAAAATAGCGTGTAAAAATAATCCTATCGTAATTAATACGAACCAAAAGATAATCGGGCAATGTCTTTGCTAAAAAGAAAAATAATAAAATTTAGAATTTAACTCGAATAAGTTTTTTAAAAAAAAATTTTTAACAAATAATTTTAGAAAGATAAATAATTTATCTCTTACCTGGACGATACCTACGATCAGTACAATCATTCCTATTATTCCGTTGATGAAAAAAGCAGCATAAACCCATCCCAATAGATAGTAACCTAATTAACATTATGTCAAAGTAAAAGTTAGGTATAATTATAGTTTTACCACCAAAAAAAAAAAAAAAAAAAAAATTACCCGCGATTCCCATCGCAGTCTTAAACTCTTTGGAATTCGTGGTTTTTGTGTCCCAAGATGATGAAAATTTATTCTCCTCAAATTGTGTTTTAAAGCCAGAATCAAGTTTTTCATACTTATCGACAGTACCCGTGAAAAAATAAATGCTGCCGCCCAGGAAAAAAATGCACCAAACCTGCAAACAGAAAGTGATGTGATTTTTAGAGTTAAAAACAATAAGTTTGACAACGGTATACTTACAGCTGTGACAGCAGCTGTTAAACTTGCACCTGTTCTCAGGGAAAAGCAACAACAAGATTTCATTCTACACATTTTTCAAGATTAATTATGCTGCGAAAGCAACAAAACCGTAGTGACCAACTCGAGTTATATAAGCTTTCTGACTAAACGGGCGTGGCACATGTATAGCCTTGTGCAACATATGTTTGTGTGATTTTTTGCGGTCGAGAGTAATCGCTATGGATCGATATGAAAAGGGAGGGAAATATAAAAAAAAAAAAAAAAGAAAAATTAAAATTGGAGCGGTAATCGTGAAATCATTTCTGCTGATTTTTTTTTGATTTTTTTTCGGTAGAGATAATAAATAGTTTATTTCATTATTTTATATATTTAAAAAAAATGGTATTTTATCTTTACTGAATAAAAAATTATGTACATTTGTAACTGACTTGTGAGAATAAGAAAGGCCAGTTGAAGTTATTTATAGTTCTGGCTGCTATTTCGACCTCTACATTTCTAAGTGACGTCATTTGTGAATTTGTATGTTTGCATTATACGTGTACTATACCACGTCACTGAATAAATTATTCTCAACATAATTTATGTTACACTTAATTATCTCGAACCATTTCTGGTTCTTGTTTAACCACAAAACCAGTATACATGACGTTGTTTTGTTTTCCCACGCATTGTTTTATATCCATGTAGTAAAAAAATGATACAATCCAAGGATAAATCTGTTAAAAATATTACGAAGTAGTAATAATGATGATATAATCAACAATTTCACTTACGAAAAGTATTGTAAAAACTGGTCCAAAGATTTTGATGTAGATGCTTAACTAAAATTAATATTAATTTTGGTAATTTAATTTAAAATAAATGCAATTTTGTAAATACATACATGAGTTTGTTCAATGAAATGAAATACGCATAAAATCATTGATACGAGTAATCCTATAGGCATTAAGATTAGCCAAAATAGAATTACTGTATGATTTTCCTGAAAAATTTTATACAATTATAAACAATTTTTATTTTAAAAAAGAAATCATACTTGTGTGATGCCAACAATTAAACAAATTGCAGCAACAATTCCCAAAATCAAAAGAATAAAATAAGGGATGGCAAAATAAATACAGTAATAGTCGAAGGATTTGAGTCCATATTCTAAAAGTACATCAACAGCACATTGACATTTTAAATTTTAAAAAAATACACTTAATTATCAATTACCATATTCATGGCTGACGAGAAAATGTATCCCGATTAGTAAATCATAGAGACACCACATCTAAAAATTGCAGAAGGTCAAAGTTAGAAATAAAGTTATATGTCAAAACTTTAACTTACAGTGGTGAGAACGACACTCGTGATTGCTCCAGATCTGAGTGACAAGTAGCCAAAATTCGTTAACTGACACATAACTATTGAGAAAACTTGACTTATTAAGGAAATAACTGAAGCTAGCTGGGATGAGGCCAGTGAATGAAGGTGATGCTATTTTTGCACACACTAACACGTGCCATGTTTATAATAAACAAAAACGATTAAAGGAATAAGACATGTTGCGTAATACAATAATTTTTAATGTGTTCAATTTAAAACAATTTTTTTTTATTTGATGTAATTATAGTTACGGTACAAGTTGTTTTACACGAGGCTAATTTAAAAAAAATTAAAAAAAAAAACTAGTGCTTCTATATTTGTCAAGTTGTTGTTTTGTAGATCTTGTCAGCGGTTCTGGCTTCTCTCAGTGCAGTGACGCAATTCAATAAAGTAGTAAAATACTAGAATCCATAAAAACAACTGGAAGATATAAAAGATATAGTAGTGGAGTATGGTAAGACTAAGATAGTACAACCTCGTAGACGAAAAACAGGAAATCAACAAATCGCCACTAAAATACACAAAAAAAAAAAAAAAAAAAAATTGTTTTTAAAGAACAATTATTTTTATTTACATTTTTCTACTCACTAAAGAAGTGAGTCCACTTAACGCAACCAAAATCCCAGT
The DNA here is from genome assembly GCA_034695745.1 of Geophilus truncorum. Classification (NCBI taxonomy): domain Eukaryota; kingdom Metazoa; phylum Arthropoda; class Chilopoda; order Geophilomorpha; family Geophilidae; genus Geophilus; species Geophilus truncorum. Next base: position 3,639 of record JAQFZP010002150.1, on the reverse strand, counting down.
TTCGATGAAAATTTTTGAGCCAATTATAACCAAAGCTAGCAAGATAAAAACATGTCTGTAGTGTTTCTATAATTAAAAAAAAACTATCATTAATTCTTATACTTGTAAATTAAATTAATTACCGCTATGATTCCGAAAATCAAACACGGAAGTGCCAAGAAACTGAAAGCAAAATACGTAATTTGGAAAGACAGAAGGAGCCGAAATCCTATAGACAATATCAATAAATATCTTCCTAATTCTAATATAAATTTTCTTACTTATGACCACTTCATTAGCATAATGCACTCCAAATTTTTCAACATATTCTTTTAAATTTTTATGTGTAGAAATGGCATTGATTAAGAAATGCATCATAAACACCTGCAATATTTATATGTTGAATTTTATACTACATTAAAAATTTCTCCAGCTACTTACCCCATTGAATACGACAACTACAACAGTTCCAAGTCGCAAAGAACTTCCTTCAATTAACCTTGTACACATCTTTGCAACCACTTGAATTGAATCTGTGTTACTCAACTACGCACTGTTTTACTAATCTGGTTTATATCACTTAGAAAAACAAACAAAACATTATTTAAAGTATCCTGTGTTTGGAGAAAAGAGAAGCTGTTGAATTATTTATAAACTTTTGACACAGCAAGTGATTTAAATGGGTTTTGTTTATTTAGTCAGGTAAGATGTTTTCTGATTGGTGAGCTCCAAGTTATTGTTGTTCTTACTCGTAATGGAGGCAGGGGATAAACATTTGTCTACAGAATCTGAAGACGAAAGTAGCAAAGTTAGCGTTGGTGGACACAGGTATGCAAGAACTTCACCGTTAAAACTTTATTATCAATTTATTATTTCAATTTTAGAAGAGTACAAAAATGCATCTTGATTGCCATTTTGATTGCATTTATCGTTGCTACAATTCTGGCAATTACATTGACAACAGTATTCTTTTTCCGTTATTATCCAAGTTTGTAAACTGATGTACTTAGACGAGAAAATTTTATTTTTCAATTTCATTTTTAGCTCGAGATAAACAACCGGTTGTTACCACTGAAGAACCGGAACCAAGAAACGACTCCCGTTCCATCAAAATCCAACTTTACTATTTAAGCGAATCATTGTTGACGTTGAACGAAGGCATCAAATACTGCAAACGAATGGGTTTGGCGATGATTACACCAGGATCGATGATAGAAGCAAAACACGTCATACAACAAGTCAAGGACACGAAATGCAACCATTATTTCCTTGGCTATAAACTGAATCCTAAAATACGGTATCAATCTCTCGACGGCAATTACACTTTCAAAAGCTTGATTGAATCCACCGAAGCTGCTAATCCGCAAAGATTACAAGATTGCCTGCAACTCACGTCTAAGGCACCTATGGAAGTCGTCAAGAGAATACCTTGTGACTTTTCTACAAACGTCCAATGTATACTGATGTTAAAAATGGACAGTAAGAAATCTGTTTTAAAAAAAAATATCAGTTTCAAAAACTTAATTTTATACTTACGGTATTTCAGATTTATACGAATGTTATGATCACATATTCAGCCCGAAGTGTATTTACAGATCAGATGAAAGTCGACCTTTTAAGAGCATTGTATCAGGTGCTAACACGATATTGAGCATAATTCCTGATATTTACGGTATATTACCGTTAGATGAGAATTATATACCCCAAGCCTTGAGAGATTACAAAACGCATGCAAATGCAAAATATTGTTATGCAGGTATTTGAAATAGAGATTTTGATGATTTTTTTTTTAAATGATAAATTTTTAACTCCAGGTGCTGTTAATTACAAAATACAGTACAGATCAATTTATAATCCAGATGACGTGTTCAGAACAACTAATATACAGATTATCGATCCAGAGTATGATTGCTTGAAAACTGGATAGTGTTTTTACTGCTTTTTGTGGTAAACCTGGTTGTATTGTCTGCAGTGAATCGTAAATTTGAAAATAATAAAAACAATTCTTGTTGCAATCACTTTATTTGCATCAATCTTGAAATTTTTTTTTGTATAATTTTGATACTGGTCAAATGAAAATAGGTACATTAAATTAAATTCCAAAAGATGTGTTACATCAAAAGAGAGGTTACCATGGAGATAAAAATGGCCAAAATGTACAGTTTATTGAATGCTCTCAGTTGAGAAGAGGTACTTGGCAGTAGAATTTTGCTCTCTCGTCGAATGAATGGCAGTCTTCTAGGTTTCGGGGTTCTCTTTGCAATTAATCCTGATAACGACTTTATCGTTGGTCTCGGGGTAAATTTTCTCCCATAAATTTTCGTTTTGCTTTTGTATTCGACTAATATGCTTCTGTTTGTCTTAGAACTTTCTACCAGTTTGTTTGGGTTTACATTAATGTCTTTTTTGCGACCCACTTCAAGAACTACTTTAATTTCGTTATCATCAGTGCTGGCAGTTTTGTTGGTAATCTTTGAAGTATTGGTAGACCTAAATACTGTCTCAGCAGAAGGAGTTGGGGCACTCGGAGATGTAGTACTCGGAGTTGTACTGGGAGTTGTACTCTGAGTTGTACTCGGAGTTGTACTCGGAGTTGTACTAGAAGTTGTGCTAGGAGTTGTGCTGGGAGTTGTACTGGGAGTTGTAGTGGGAGTTGTGCTGGGAGTTGTAGTGGGAGTTGTAGTGGGAGTTGTAGTGGGAGTTGTAGTGGGAGTTGTGCTGGGAGTTGTACTGGGAGTTGTACTCGGAGTTGTGCTGGGAGTTGTACTGGGAGTTGTACTGGGAGTTGTACTCGGAGTTGTAGTGGTCGTGGTACTGGCAGTAGTTGTTGTAGTGACAGTTGGTCTAGTGGTGATATAGACAGTTGTTGTTGGATAGTCAGTACTGGTAGTTGTAGTTATCGATCCAAATAATTCCATTCCTTTTTCATGACTTCCATCTGCACTGAATTCTTTTTTCTTACTTTCCCCTTTCACGTAATCTCCGTTCGAAACCGAATGAATTAGCGGATCGGTTGAAAGCAATGAACTATCTCGAATTGAATGCTTTGACAGCTCCAAATGAGGCAAATCATTTCTTAGTGATTTCCTAAGTTCATCAATTCTTAACGCTTCCAAAAGTGTCGAAACCATTTTCACCATTTCTGACTGATTCAATGCAAGAAGTGGATTCTCTGCAGAAGGTATCTTGTAAAATGCACCCTGCGTTTTCTTAGTGTTAAAAGACACATTCTTAGTTAGTGACACAACATTTTCAATCACATTTGCATCTTTAGGTTTGGTAGTAATTTTGTCAACAACATTTGCAGATTCGTCCTTTGACTCGGATAAAACAACATTTTCTCTTTCGTCTTTGATGATAGGAGCAGGAATTGTAGTAGTAGTAGTTGTTGGAGTTGTTGTTGGAAGAGTTGTTGGAGTTGTTGGAGGAGTTGTTGGAGTTGTTGTTGGAGGAGTTGTTGTTGGAGGAGTTGTTGGTATTGTTGGAGTTGTTGGTACAACTGTAAACTGCTGAAAGAACTCTGGCTCCTGTTGTTCACCAGTGAAAGAAAACTCCTTTCTGCGCAGCATGAATGGTAAATGGCATTTCAATATGTTGTCAAGCAAAACCTGAGTATTTCTCCTCAAAAACTTCCCTTTGCAGCCATGCCTCTTACCACTA
>JAQFZP010002149.1:0-14982 GCA_034695745.1 Geophilus truncorum | reverse complement strand
AAAATTCTAATGTGTAACTTTATTTCAAAATGGAATATTGATATTTTAATAACAAGGAAGCTAGACGTACATAAAACAGATTTACTAACATGTTTATGCTAGTATTTATACGAAATATTTTCATTTGATCGATTACGATGGCTATGGTTACAGAGCCATTAAAAAAAATAATAAAACAACAATATTAAGGATCCTCAGATTACTGCAATTGAATAAATTAATTACATTTTTACCACTTCGATATTAAAATAAAATGTTTTATTACTTTCTTTGATTAAATTTCATTTCTTGATAAAAGAGCCAGTCTGTGCAGCGGCAGGCTTCTTCGAACACGTAGGCTTTGTTAGGCAAATCTGAGCTCGCAGCTCGCTCAGAATCAGAAGTCGCCATTTTGGTTATTGTGTTCTATTTGCTGGAGAGTTGTTAGTATATTTTGAAAGAATGCCGCCGGTAAAGGAGGAACAGAAGCTTATCGCAGGTGAAAAAGAACCGCCTCGACCACCAATGGAGAAAAGACCGAGCGATCGCGGCCAAGATGGTCGGCCAAACAAATTTCGGCCGAATTTTCCAGGCAATAGAGGACCGATGGGTTTGATGAACAATAACCCTAACAACAGAGGCGGATTCGAGAAGTTCCAAATCCCGGGGCCCACCACCAATCTTCCTACAAATGCCGAAGTCAACAAAAAGTATACTGGTCGGTGTCGTTTATTTGTGGGCAACTTAACGCTTGATATCGATGAGGAAGAATTCAGAAACATGTTCAAACCGTTCGGCGAGATCAGCGAAATGTTTCTAAACAGGCAGAAAGGTTTTGGATTCGTAAAAATGGTAAATTATAATGCTGAGAGTTGGAGTTGTGTTTAACGATTTGATTTCTAACTTTGGGGTTTGATTTGATTAGGACTCGCGACAAAATGCTGAATCCGCCAAAGCAGCATTGGACGGGCAAATGCGCAAAGGCAGAGTCGTCAGAGTTCGGTTTGCGACCCACGGTTCTGCGCTCAAAGTCCGAAATTTGTCGCCGTGGGTGTCTAACGAGTTGCTTGAGCTATCGTTTTCCCTATTCGGTGAAGTAGAGCGAGCTGTTGTCATTGTTGATGAACGTGGACGTGCAACTGGCGAAGGAATTGTTGAATTTGCTCGTAAGCCAGGTGCACAAATGGCTTTAAAAAGATGTACCGATGGATGCTTTATACTCTGCAGGTATGAGAATCACTTAGAAAGTAATTTTTCGGCATTTTAATTTTTTGAAAAAATTTTCCGTTAGCTCGCCACGACCCGTCGTCGTCGAGCCGCTTGAACAAAATGACGAACACGACGGACTTCCGGAAAAGAACATACCAAAGAACAGTCAGTATCTAAAGGAACGTGAAATTGGACCTCATTTTTGCCCTCCTGGATCGTTCGAATACGAATTTTCGAACCGATGGAAACAACTGTTCCAGGTTGAGAAGCAAAAACGCGAAGCTTTGGAGAAGGAAATTAAAAACGACTACGAACGTCTGGAAGAACAAATGGAGTTTGCTGTTTATGACCAAGAAACGAGCATTTTACGTGAAAGTAATACGATTTATTTATCTCCTTATTTTCGTGGATAATCAACGTTGAAATTTGCTTCCAGAACTCCGTCAGCGCGAAATGGATGCCAACAATTTAATTCGAGAACGCGAGCTCCGACGACGAGATCAGGAACACCGCGAACACGAAATGCGCCGACAGGAGGAAATGATGCGTCATGGCGGTCACGGTGGTCACGGCGGTCACGGTGGACATGGTGGACACGGTGGACACGCTGGGCATGCCGGACACGCTGGGCATGCCGGACACGCCGGGCACGCTGGTCACGGCAATCCCGACGAAGGAATGGGTGGTCGCGGCGACGACATGCGCAGACGTCCTGAAGATAATTTACTGCTCCAGGTGGGTTAATGACTAATATTGAAGCTTCTATTATTAGGAGGAATGTTTTACAAATAGAGAGCAAGACTTGATTTTGATTTTTAACCTGCAGGCAAATCATCTAAATGATCTGCTAGCTCAGGTAAGTTTGCTCCTTCTATTTTTAAGAAATTTTTTTTAAGGCTTAATATTGAATGATTTTCATTACAAATTGATTTTTTTTTATATGTTGTTTGTTTTTGTATGTAGCAAGAGGCTGCTATTCGCCAAATGCAAGGATCTGGTAGTGGTGGTGGCGGCGGCGGCGGCGGTGGTGGTGGCGGCGCCGGTGCCGGCAGCGGCGGCGGAGCTGGCAACATGGGTGGTAATATGAATAACAACAACAACAACATGGGAAATCAAGGTAGGTGTTAGATTGCAGTTGAAATTAATGTCGATTTATTTATTTATTATTTATTTTTAGGATTTGATGGTCAGGGTCGTAGTGGGCCAATGGGAAATGCGCCGCCGGTATGTAGTTTACTGAACAGGTTTTTCTTTTGACTTAAAAAATTTTAATTTTGGTTTATGATTATGATACCTGTGAATGAGAGTTGGCTTCTTTTTTTTTTTTTAATTTTATTTAATTTTATTGTCGTTATTTAGCTTTTTGTTTTTTAAAATTAATATTTGACTTGAAACTGTAAGTTGCTATGATTTACTGACAATATAGTTAGAATTAACAAAATAGAAATGTAGATGAGATGATTTTTATTTATTTTTTAAATATAAATAATGAAGTCAAACCAAGAATATCGGACTTGACAATTGGGAATGTTGGGTTTAAAAAAGAAAAAAAATAGAAGTTTTTAAAAAAGGAAATACACATTTTTGGGACTAAGTAGGAAGTTTTTCGACGGAATTGTGGTAGGGCTCTACCAGAATAAGGATGGCAAATAGTTCAAAATGACTTCAACAGTTAAGCCTATGGCGAGGCGGAATTCCACAACAAAACAACTTGAGCTGGAGTTATTTAAAATAGTGTTAATGAGTGGTATTGAAAAAACAGCTATTATTTCTCGATTCGCAGAATGCTTCTATTGTTTTCTTAAATTGGACGAATGGAGTTTCACATTACGTTGTAATTGCAGTGCGTAGTGATGTAAAGCTAAATTCTCCAAAGAAGCTGTATTACGAACTTCAATAAAGAGGAGTTGCGTCTTTTTCTTTGATCAACTCATCACGTTATCCATTATTTTGCATCGGTTGCAATTGCAATCAGTTTGAGCCATTTTAGGGCTCTGTCCCTCATTGCACTAATATTTGTTCTGGTAGAGATGAAACATGAGATATTTTATGAAAATCATAAATACAGTGGGCGTGAGAAAAGTTAAATTAAAAATGTGTGACGTCTGACGTATTGGCACGTGCAGTTTGTGAAAATAAGCGTCAGTAAGCAATCGGCTTGAACAAGGATTTGTGTGCTATTTTTAGTTTGCTATAGAAATGTTTTATAGAGTGAGTGCGTAAGTTAAAATGTCGTATTCTCGATATAACGTGTTGGCAGTAGTGTTGTGTGGGTGATTACTGATGACGTGTTTATGGACTATGGACATTGATTTTTTTTTTAATTTAATTTAATTTAATTTATTTATTACTTGGTGGAGATGAACAGTTAAAGGACCATAAGTGGTGGCTTGATAGTTATTTTTATTATTATTATTTAATTGCGTGATGGTGATTTGGTGTAATAGATGTATGAAGGAGAATCGTTGGATTGACTACTGTTTGCATCTTCAGATGCAAGGGAAATAATTTGATTATGTAATTTAGATTTATAAGTGTAAGTTCGAATCGGAGGAATGAGATATTATAAGTTAATTTGTAATTTAATAGTAAATACTTGTTGTGGGATGTTGTATTGAATAAGTTATGTCTACGTGAAATTGCTACTTTTCCTTTTGTTAAAATATTTGTTAATTTAAAACTTGTGTGAATTCGTAATGAAAATTACAAAGGAAACCACACGAATAAGACAATTTCTTCAACAATCCGGTAGAAACTTGGTCAGTAAGTAGTTATATGTTGTTATTTTCTGTTTACTTCCAAAGTTAGGATTTGTAAATTTATAAAAATCGGATGTTGAAATTTGATCTTACGATTATGGGAGTTGGTCGAATTTGGACAGTAAAATGTCGAAATTGAGTGTTCAGAAATATAGTTGCAATTAATAAAAATTGTCATTTCTTGTCGCATAATTAATAATTGAAAAAGCGATAGTTTTAAAAGTATTCTCTCAAGGCAAAGCCTGCGATAAAATGAAAGACTGGTTGTCATGTTGTCAATTTTTTTCCCCATAGGAAGCACAAAAAACAACAAAGTTTTAAAAGCTAACTTATTATTGTGGTCATACTGTATATAACTACTTACCGACATAATTATAATTTGTCCGGATTAAAAAACGACGTATTCTTTTGGTTTCCTCGATTTGTAGGACTTTATATTATAACTAACAAGACTTGTTGGAAACAATATTGATAACATATTTCTAATTTGAGAAAATCTGAATTTGAAGTAATGAATTGGTATTGGGAAAAGATACAATTTCACGTTTTTTATAAAAGTGTACCATTCTATCTCCAATGTAAAGTGGTTCTTCTCAGAGTAAGAAACGCAGAAAACTGGAATCGGCTCGTTGGAAAAGTTGGTAGTATCGTGTTCAACTTCAATGCAGCGCCGCCCTGGTGTACCAATATTATTCAACTTCCAAAACTTGGTACGTGGAGCGAGTTAGAAGTTATGGATTTCTGGTTATTTTATTCTACTCAAGTTTTCATCGTTATCAAATTACAAAATTAATTAAATAACCGATTAACAATGAAACAGTAAGCTAAAATAAAATAATTTGATTATAAAACATTGTGAAAAATACTTAAATCTAGTGATAAGCTGTGATTTTGGTACATTAAAGAGAACATTGGTAATCTTGGTGTACGAAATCGTGTTACCTCCATAAATCGAGCAAAATCGGGAATTTTAAAATGCGCGGCACCGTGATCTTTTGACCTAAACATGGAGTGAAGTTTGATGCTGGGAACTGTGATGGTGATTAGTTTCTGATACCGGTAACCGAAAGTTTATTTATGTGGTTTTTATTATTTTTTTTAAATACTGAATTTATTGTTCATTACCGAGTAACTGTTGGGTCGTGACGTGGATTTTTTTTTTCTTTTAATCTTTACATACGATAAAGAAACTAATAGCACACAAATTTGCTGAAATTAAAATTTCATGTTGAAAAACGTTTAGTGATAATGGCTTATTTTCTCAAGCTGTACGCCTTTGAGTGAAGGCAAAGGGTTTATTACCGCTTTGAAAAAATAATTACGTGATGACTCTGAATACCTTTTCCTTATTACTATTATTTTAATATTTAATATGTTGTTTATAATTTGTTTTGTTAAATTTTGGCAATGTTGGTCCGTCTTTTTTTCTTAGCGCCAGTCCCGTTTCGACCAAATGCCACAAGGTGGCCCAATGGGGCATGGTGGATCGATGAACCGTATGGGGGGGCCAGGAGGGCCGATGGGGCCCATGAACGAAATGCGAGGTGGTGGGGGCGGTGGAGGAATGGGCCGTAGGGAAATGATGGAGCAACGCCGCGATCACAGAGACGACTATCCGGGCGACATGAAGCGCAGGAGATTTTAACCTTTCGATTTATTCATTCATTAATTTCTTCACATCAATCTGTGGGTTTGGAAAAAAATATCGTTAAAAACCCGAAATTAATCGCTTGGAAAATTTTGATTCGTTTAAAGTAAAAAAAAAAAAAAAAATATTTTTTTAAGTTATCATTTTATAGAGCCGGGATATTTTTTGGTTTTATTTTTTAAAGTTTAAGCTTGGATCATCAAAGTGATGTTCTGATGTTAACTTTTGTTTTTAAAATTATAATTTTTTAATATTCGACCGTTGCTGGGTTTCTGTTTAGTTAACGAGTGGTTATAGCACTTAAGAAAGTCTAGTAGTTTAACGTTTAATACCTTATGGATGTGTTTAATTTTTCAAATTATCGTATTGTCTTTGTGAAGTTGAAACATTCTTTCTTATTCGTAGACAAACAAGTATTTGCATGAATTTTGTAACTCGTTCACTGCTCTTTGCATTAAATAAATGTGTACTAGTGACAAAACTTAAAAAAAATTGTACATCTGTTATACAATATTTTTTTGCAGGCAGTTTGCAGTTTATAGGATGTCGTTAGAAAGTTGGGAGAGATAAAGCAGTAAAGTTGCTTGTTCTCGATCTCCAGTTGTGACAACGTTAAAATTTCTGTCAGTTAAGGTTTCTTCACAATGCAGCGCCACAATTTTAGTTTTGGCGTTGCCAGATTTGTTGTGAACAGGCCAACGCCAATGCCAATCTCGCATGTTTTCGTTTACAATACAGTCAGGCCTGCAATATGCCATTACAAACGAGGCCTTTCATTGGCTGCTTTGGTAGCTCCAATGCCAACGCCAAAAGTTAAAATATTTTAACTTTCACGCCGCTTGGCGTTGAAGGCAACGCCAGGGTCGGCGCTGCCAGAAATTGGCGTTTCGTTGCATTGTGAACGAACCTTTAGTCATTTTCCGTGATTTACTTACTGGTGTTTATTTTTTACGAAATAACAATGCAAAGTAAACTTAACTTTTATTTTATTTTATTTCAGGTTGTTTGTGAGTTTACATTGGGTTATAAGTTAGAGGAAGGATTGTTCGTAGGGTTATGGGCGGGTTTCTTGCGTGGGTGAAAATTGATTTACATACGTTAAGGAGTACGGTCAGAAAAGATTTTTTTTTTTTTTTTTTTTTTTTTTTTTTTTTTGGGCAGTTTGTTAACTACAAACTAGTACAGTTTTGGCAATAACGCTGAGTCTGGTTAAACAATTGAATTCTTTTCCTGACAAACCATCAATTCTTGAATAGGAATTTTATTGATGTACCACGGCCAAAAATAAATTGTTTTGTAATCTGCCATTTACAAATAAGTAGTATTGGTTAGCTATTTGTAGGTTGGGAGAGCTTTGGAAATATTGGATTTTCTGCACCAACTTCTATGCATTCAAGGTGTTTTTTGTTGTTTTTTTCACTTTTCATGTAGACTAAGTTCACATTCAAAATTACTGTGAAAATTTGAGGAATTGTTTTTATTTAATAACTTACTCGTGTATTTGCTGTCATTTTACTAAGGGCGTAGAATCTGCATTTTTAGTGGCATTTTTGTTAGTCTTGATGTACATTATGGTACAGTGGCATTTCTTGGAAAATTGCTTTGATGGAATTATGTTGGGTTCCCACTTGGCGGAAACATATCATTTCCGCCACGATTTTGGTCATTTTTTTTCGCCCAATGGAATTTTTTTTTTGTTGAACCGTCGCTGAAAATCAGCTGTCGGCCAATTTGAGCATTTTCTGCTTCCACCTTACTACGATGTGTGCCCGATGAAAATAAAAAGAAATCGAACTAAAAACTAACTAGATATTAAAATGCTTGGATCTAAGTTATTTAATAAAAGTGTGGGTACTATGACTGATCATAACTAGTGGGACTACAAAAATAAAACTCCGTCAAATGAGAACTGAAAATGTAAATACAGTCAACTCTCTTATATCCGGCCATACTAATATCAGGCCACCCCTCTTAGCCGGCCAAAAGTTTAGGGCCCAAACAGTTTCAATGTCGCACTATACTAATTACTCTCTCTTATCCAGTGGCAGCAGAATAGAAAAAACTCCCTTATATCCGGGCAAACTGTTTTTACAGTTGCTGATACAGTATGACGTCATTCTAGCTTCTCTTTTATAAATGACGCAGGTTGCAAAACAAGACATGCGCACCATCTATAAACGAGTAAACGAAAAGCTTGAATAATGTCATCAGCAATTGTGAAAATGGCGCCCGTCGTAATGACACAAAAAACGCTTCTTTTATCACATCACACACATGATAAAATCAAGTGAGATAAAGTAAGCTAAATATACAGTATATAGTTATAAAAACACTCTCATAACCGGCCATGATTGAATGGCCGGATATGATAGAGTCACTTTTGTACCCGGCCACTCCTATATCCGCCCATTTTTGCCGAGCCCCGCCTATATAAGAAAGTTGACTGGATAAATGTTTTCTGCAGCAGCATTCTTTATCACACGTATCAACTGATTTTGTTTTCAGTCAAGTAGAAACTTAATATTAGGTTATGAAGAGGCATATGTTTGAACAGTTATCTGAAAGATGGGTATTGAGTTAAGAGCCTCTAACTTGAGGTGGGCGGTGAATACAGTGGCCTGAAGATGACTGGATGGTCGTCTTTTTATAACAATTAAAATACAGTAAATAATTAGCATAAGTATTTATTACTCGTAAATTATTAACATCTACGCTTCATTGATATTAAACTAAAAAGTAATAAAAAACAATTTAAATTTTCGGGCAATTACAAGAAAGTTTTTATGTTTTAAAGAGGCTTTTTGATACAATGAAGTTTAATGTAATAAGTGCAATATTGGCTTAAGCGGTAATTGGCACAAATAGGTGTGAAACTATATGTTAAAAAATCTTGTTTACAATTGATGATGGGCTGCCAGTAATCATTAACTGCATTCTAAGTAAAAAATTAGGATTAAATTAATTTGATTCTAAATTTTTACTTTGAATGTAATTAATATGTTTATGATAATTAGTTATACGCTTAGCTTGGAATTTAACGATTTGCAAACAATTCTTGCATTTTTGGCACTAAAATTTCATTAGTGTCGCATTTAGATTTAAAACTTGCTTTATAATTTAAGTATAATTTAAATCATTAGATAAATTAAGCAATAGAACTTTTAAGAACATTGCAATTTATTGTTTAGATGTCAGTATTTAAATAAATGTTGCTAAGGAGACGAGCATTATCATTAGCTGCATTCAAAGTTAAAAATTAAAACCAGATTATGATTTTATTTCAAATTAATCAGATTAATCTCTTGAATAATCTGATTATCACCAGCACATATGATGTAATAAAATATGTGGCGACATCTATAAACAAAGTTTTTTTGGATCCTGGTATTTAATTGAATAAATTTATGTGTCTTAAAGTACACTCTTACTTCAGTATTTACTTACCAATTATGATGAAACTTGATTTAGAAGAATAAACTTTGCAATAAATGAGATAAAACACAAAATTTTAGCCAAAATTGCTCCCCTCGGTCTATGATAAACAAAATAGCGCCTGATAGTTGCAGTAAAAGAAGTGCTGTTTGATATCACGTGACCACAATTGATTCTTAATTAATCAGATTTTCTAAAATCAACCTCTGAGTCGATTACACTGAATTCAAGTAATCTGATTTTAGTTACAGACATCATGTTCTAATTAACATAATTGAAAAAATCAAAATAATTTGAATTTTGATTGACCTTGAATGGAAAACATTTAATTTTATCTCACTGCAATTGGTCAATCATGAAAATGACACCATTAAAATCACTTTAATCAAATTAATCAGATTTTAATTTTTAACTTTGAATGCAGCTATTGACAATTTATTCACATTTTGCTTTTGCAAGTGCTAGTGGAATGGAATGGGTTTAGGTCATGTTTTATAAAATTTTTGTCATTTCTTTGATGTAAAAGGTATGTATGCATTATTTCTGCGATAACTTATTGCACTGATTCGAGAGAAGTTTATTTTCGGTAACAAGTGGCTTTTCACTTAAAAACCAGGCTTGTAGTAGTACATGCTTTTTTTATTTAAGTACTTTGCATTGTTATGAGTAAATGATAAACTTATTTATTAAATATTGCGTATTGAATTGTGTGGGCGCTGTAATGTAAAAAAGCGTGGTTTCGATTTATATAAATTCAACATATTTAATCCATTTTCACTTGATCATTCACACATTTAAGCTACAGAAAATTTGGTAAAAACAAGTCAAAATAAGGACATAACAGTTTTGACATTAAAAATGTCTTTTACGCATTTCGGTTGCTGTAATTCATCTTAATTTTCTACTACGTTTCAAGTTGATCCGCCAGTTGAATGGGCGTTTTCTTACACACTCTCGTAAATAGTAAGTTGAAGAAAGATGAACGAATTAGTTGTGCTGTTGGCTTATTATTATGTATTTGTTTATTCTTTTTTGACCGAAGTACAGGAACGTCCAGTTAAGCTGTTGCAACATTGGAGATGCCCATGAAGAACCGGCTGTGTTTGGTGTACATGTGCTCATAAAGCGTGGATTCTTTTCTTCTGGACAAGACGAGAAGATAAAATATTCATAAAATAAAAAATTATAATAAAGCATTTAACAACTGAATTGCACGAACTGTGGTTTTATTGCACAGTATTTCTTCAAATGGAAACTTCAGTAGTGAAATCCTAGTAACATAGAATTTGACACTGCAGCCATTACTTATTACATCCAAGTGATATGTGAGGAAAACCTTCCTTTCTACATTAATCAGCACAATCTTGATACAAAAAATAGTAAATAATTTCTTGACATTTGACACTTTGTTTTAGAAAGTGATGGCTGTAATATTTTTAACGTATCACATAATAAGTGAATTTTACAAACTCCAGTACAAGCTTCTACACATAGAACTAAAAGGGTAGGTTGAAACCTTTTTTAGACACAAAGCCCGTCTTCTGGTACAAAAAATGGGAATTTACACTTGTGTGTAAATAAAAGTGTAATTAATCTTTAACACCAAAGTTAAAAATTGAAATCTTGGACGTGCTTTTACTTATTTTTCTTCTCTTGTTTCTATATGTGTATTTGAAGAAAGATTGCAAGACACTGGTGGATTTTTGATTTCCTTGGAGCTCATTTTAATGATTTGATTTTTTTTTTAAATTTAATTTTAATTTTTGAGCGAATGGGGGAAATTTGAGGCGTAAACTAAATAATAATTGCAAATCATCACTTTTGGGAGTGTATTAAGTGAGGTTTGAAGTTATGCTCGCAATTGTAACTTCGAACTTCAAGTTAGTAAACGTTATTACTTTTACTATTCTGCGGGCAAAGGTAATGGTGTTTTATTGCTGAATTTCCCTTTCAATAACCCTGCTTTAAATTTGTCATTACCTTTTCGTTGTCTTAATTTTTGATGAATGGAATTTACACGTTCGTTCTCTACGTTTTTAACTTGGAAAATTTATGATTTCTTGCCTGTCTAAATCCCAAAACTCTTGAAAGTTGAATTTGATCCAAGTGCATGATATTGGTTTTATTCACATGGTCAAAAAGTTAGTGATTACTTTTGAGAAAAATCTGCCAATATTTTAATTTTATTTTAGCGTCATCTTATTATGGCTTTACTGAGATAAAAGTTAGAATTGCTACCCTAATGAAGAATCCCTAGTAGTTTTTAAAAAAAAGAAAATAAAAAGTTATTCAAGAATGGTTTGCTCGTGATGTGCTGGTCTTGTGAAATATTCCATTTTTGATGACGAGTTCTTATTTCGGAGGCAAGTAAATGTGATGGCAATAATAAAATTATTTTCGTTTTGTTTGTAACAGGAATGTCATTGTAATTAATATTGGCTCTTGTACAATCGTTATCCGTCAATGTCGCGTATAGTTCAACACAGAATCCTATAATATTTGTTTGTTTATTTAAGTAAGAATTTAAAGTTATTGCAGTAGTAAATAATAAGAAAGATATACATATAATGATTCTATGCATACAATCTTATCTAACTCAAGTACCGTATAGTTTTTCTCATAACAATGCTAATTGAGAAAAGTATATATTTTGAGTATGAATTAAACGAATTCATTTGCATGCTTCACTGTAATGATCCAGCATACCAACTTTCATCAAGTTGCTGTAGTTAAAATCACAAACAATGGCTTCATATCACAAAACAATCGTGTAAAATAGGTGTTTTTGTCATAGGATAATTATCTTTATGCTAACAATTTTTTGTTTACTAGTTTTTTATTTACCGTATTTATGCGTGTATAATATGAGAAATTTTGTACGAAAATCTGCAAAAGGTTTGGGAGATCGTTTTTACAAGAGGTTATTTTCAGACATTTGTTTATTGATACAGGCTAGAGGTCGCCATTACATCTTCCTTGTTGATATAACGTATTTAGAACGTACTTATGCTTACTAGTGTGTCAAAATAGTGGTCAGATTAGCTACTATAGTGGTCACAATGTTTTCTGCTTATTCATGTGGTGTATACATGCGTATTTTATTTTCCCCACTACAAAAAGTCGGGGGTCGCATTATACATACATAAGGGTTAAATTTTTACTACTTTTTTTTTTTGGCGGGAGGGGGGGGTTGTGTGTTTTGTTGTTGTTGTTGCTGAAATGGAAGTCACATTATACATGCCATCGTGTTATACACACATAAATACGGTGTTAGTCTAACTTCGATTTAATAGTTTCCTTATGCCAGATTAATATAAAATTAAGAAGAAAAGCGACGAGAATAAAATTTGGTTTTTTTTTACAGATGTTTAACTGGCGTCTTGACTCGTGAGTAAACACCATGCCAAGTTTACCTAATTTGCAATGCATCTGGAGTTTGGCGACTTCTTGTATTGCAATTAATTGTTCTTTTTATGTAAATAATATTCTTCAAGGGTCTTTGTAACAACACTGGATATATTATGGAATTTCATTTGTGTTCAAATTGCCATTTACCACATGCGCATAAAGTATAATATAAACTTGCTTACCTAAGTTAGAATTAAAATGTTGATAAAGAGATACTGTATTGAGTTTAAAGGTTTAACTTTAAATGTGTTCTGTAATATAGAAGCTTAGTTCAATTTCAAAAAGGAAGTCACTGTTCCAAAAGCATTGTAAAATATATTACTACTTTCCAAAACAAAGGGTAAAGACAGATTTTCATTTAAGTCAATGAAAGGAAAATATAACTTGTTTCAGATTGTAACAGTACTGTTACGGATAAGTGATAATGATTTAATTTTTGAACTTGACTACAGCTAATGACTGCTCATTTGGCTGTCTTCTACTTTGGAAAATAAATGAAACTATAATCACATTATTTCCAAGTCATAAAACATGAAAGTACTCCATTGTTTTTTGTTTCCTATTTGTAATGGCGTAATTAGTAGTTCGTAAAAATCCAGAAATGCGAGATGCAAAGAATTTATCTCTGATCTGTTACCTTTTGCCTTAAAAAACGAAAAAATAAACCAAGCTCTTGTTTTTGCCTCCTAATTTGCTGCAAACTAAATCCATTCATTCATATTTAATTCCTTTAATTGCAAAAAATTCCTTTTGATGTCTGTCTGTGACCTTCGATATGTTTGATACAGGCCATTTTTGGTTGTACTCGAGTAATTACAGAGTGAAGTACTTTGACCTGAGTTGACTTTATGAGAATATGAAAATGTCTCCATTCACCTATCCGATTCAGCAGAATGAAATTTTATTGTTAAACTTTGCGCGTATAAGTTTCATCATAATTTATTTGCTTGACTAAACGTTTGTGAAGGAAACAGTAAAGATTTGGCTCTAGAAATAATTTTTTTTTTAGATGTCCAAGCTACTAAAAAGAAGTGGAATGATTTGGCTGTAATTGTATAAAATGGTAAACTAATTCAATTGGAAATTAATTTAAAATATCCACCAAACTATGGATAAAAGTAAGTTGAAGAAAAAAGTAAACGACAATGTTAAACTTGCAACTGTTTTACTTATTTCGTACCTGTAAATCATGTCAGGGATAGATTTTCGTGTCCTAATTTTCATTAGGCATTTGTCTTGTGATTTATAATTTTCAAGAAAAATACAATTATTTACTACAGTCAAACCTCGATGTAGAGTCATTCGTCGGACTGGCTGAAAAATGACGCTTACATCGGGGTTCACGCTACAAGTGATCAAGCAGTGCCGGATTAACCAATAGGCTGCTTAGGCACTAGCCTATGGGCCGCACGTCTTCTAGGGGCCCCGCAAGAGCCGAAAAAAATAACGTCGGTAGGGCCTGTAGGACCATCACTACAGTACCAGTAGTGATTGGTCATCTCCATTTAATGCTATGTTTTGTGTTGTGCAATAAAAATGTATCACGCTGCGAAGCAATTGATAATAATGTACGCGCTTAATCAGAATCGCAGGCAGTTACGTCTTATTACACGCACTAACCACTCGGGGGTTGTAACGTAACGCAACCAAGTAATAAAATAAATTTATAATTTAACAAGATTTTAAGTACGCGCTTACTAGTACTAAACTGTCAGCTTGGGTGTCAGTTGATAGTCCTAATCCAAATCCATGTTTCTCGGGTGATGTAATGAAATAATTCAGGCCTAAACTCATTCATAAATCAATCCTCGGGGAAGTACACGAACCTGAGGCACTTGAACACATTATTATCCATAAGAATAGACGAATGTTAATTTAAACTAAATGAAAAGAGGGGTATGAAATCAAGAAAGGAAAATAAAGCGACTATCCCGTTCACTTTGAAGGGAGAGAAGACAACCGTCTACACATGTGGTGACAGCAGGCGCTTAACTAACTTAAAATAAAATGTTAAGATAACACAAAAATACGGAAGTACAGGTCGAACCTCGATTTAACGAACTCGCATATAGCGAATTGCTCGATATAACGAACACACGAGACATTTTTGGTTGGTTTCCCATAGACTCAATGGTTAAAAAAAATCGGATATAACGAATTCCGATTTAGCGAATTATCGCTTATAACGAACACATTTTTTGAACCGGAAGTTACTTATACCTCGATTTAAGACCCACTTCTCTTAAAAAATGGTTGTTCCAACCCAAAGTAAAGTTTTATTTAAACTTTTTTACACATTTAACACTGCTAAATTTTAAGAAACCATAACTGTGATTCTACGTTTAAAAAAAAAAAAAATATTAAAAAAAAAAAAAAATTAAAATTTAAAACGAACTCTCGATTTAACGAACAGATTTGGATTATCTCTTTCAGTTCGTTATATCGATCCATATGTTTAATTTTTGGCCGAATTTCCCATTGATTCGATTTAACGAATTAGTTCTTTATATCGGGTATAGCGAACTCTCGATTTAACGAACACATTTT
>JAQFZP010002148.1:0-14984 GCA_034695745.1 Geophilus truncorum | reverse complement strand
AAATTGAACTACTTTATTTCTTTGCAATAGCGTTAGCGATAGCGCATTACTTTTATGCGGTAGCGGGGACAACCCTGACCAGGACCAAGACATTTTGGCTTTCCAACCAAATGATTTTGATTCGCTCTCCTCCCTTTGACAGACTGGCCCCACAGGGATACCGGGAAATTTCTTGGTGGGTCCCAAGCGTAACTTCACGTTGATGAGATTAAATGGGCCCTACATTCCCGGTTAGAATTTTAGAAACAGTTTGCCAATGTTCCCCAGACTCATATACAACCTCCAATTTTTGAGAATACTGATAACCTTTTTTTTTTTTTTTGAAAGTTACAAGCTCTTTTTCCATTGCGCTCATACATAAAAGTGCATTTTCACTTAGACTAGTTTTCAAACTTCTGCATGAAAAAATATTTGCTTGCGCTTTGTAGTATAGTGCCGTAAACCAACAAACAAAACAATCTCAAGCACAAGTTATGCTAAGTTATGTCTTTTAAACTAAAGATGAAGGCGTTTCTTTGGAGTGGCACGAAATTTCCGTAAATTCCGTGAGGGTGCAAATGTGTAGCGTGGTGTTTGGGAATTGGAAAGTAAAAGTAATAGACTTTACAGTAAAAAGAAGACTTTATTCGGGAAAGATTACAAAGGTTATTCTGAATTGTTTTGGTGTATTCATTTAAATTCGAATGTGTATTCGTTGATTTAGTACCTGCGTGCACACCAAAAAAAATTGGTTTTCATGGAGAACTAGATTCGACGTTTCAGCCACGAGATGTGAGGCCATCTTCAGGAATGTCGAATCACTATACTCACAGTTCTCAAGCAGACGATGAAAGAAACGATTCTAATATTATTATGAATAAGAGTCAGATATGTATTAAAATTAGACTATATTTTTTGAAAGGAATATTGGAATATTAAATGTAATATTTTGAAGATTTTTTAGGGAATATGTTTGCGAATATATTGCCATTGTTTTGGGTATAATTATCCGAGCCCTAGTTAATGAACAGCGAATCGTTACTTCATCAATTTCCACTGGCTACAAATAAGAACTTCTCCACGTTCTTGTATTTCTTTTAATGGGAGTCAAGTATTAACTGTCGTTGTAGAGCAACGAGCTTCTGGCTGTTTCCTTGGTTTTTAATTGAGTTTAGGGCAACGGTTCCTTGATTCCTTGAACCTGGTCCAAGAACATAAAACTTCGTTTCTTATTGCATGGATTTCTGAAACGTTTTAAAAACGTTATTCAATTAAGTTTGTATTCAAGTTGTTTTTTTCTTATAAAAGTGGTTGTTTACTGTATTTTGTAACAACCTCAGATTTTAGAAAACCTACCAAATATGATTTTATACGTTCTTAAATCAAAAATTATTTTAAATCTAAGTGAGTCAATTCGTACTTATTTGCAGTTTATTTGGTTAGAATTGGCATTAGAAAAAAAAAAGATGTTTTTACATAACTTTTTAATTAATTTAAAAAAAATTTTACTTTCCATCCCGCTTTTTGTACTTTTCATTCCACCCTTCCATTTCATTTCATCCATCAAAACACAGTTTCTATGTTTTGCAGGGCCCTTTACCTTGCTAGCCTTTAAAAGCAAGTCCAAGAGGCCATGTTCTGTAAATCTGGTCCACTTAGGACTTTGGGACCCAAAAAGGCTCACATGCAGTGCATGTGGGTCACTTCAAAGTATTTTCACTCTCACTAGTTTTTAACGCGAGTTGTTGTTGAATGTTTATTTTAATTGGCTGCTTATTATCACATGGTATCAAGCGAAAAATATTTAAATAACATTTGAATAATTTTATTTCTTTCAAATCAAATAAAGTACCACTTTAACGAATGAAATGGCTAAAGTTATTTTTCCAAAAAATTATTCGGATTGTTTTTTGACTGAAAATTATAAGTTGAATGTATATCCTACTATTGTCCATTCTCTAAACATGCTTGAGATGGTAAGAAACCTTAATCTCATTTTGTCATAACGCCAGATAAATTTTAAAAGCTATAATTTTTATAGAAATTTACTGTTGGAGTAATACTAAGCATAAAATGGACGGATTATGGACTTGGCGCTGCAAACTGGATAGGTCAATTTCCAAAAAATATTGCGAAAAAAATTTGTAAACCTGATATTGGATTCACAAATTGTGTCAATTGTCAAAAATCACTTATTGACGCGGACCAGAATACTTATAAATATATGGCATTTGCAAAATTAATAAAAATTGATTACAGGTAAAAAAATTCATTTTGATCTTGCTAACAGCGTAAATACTGTACATATGTAAAATATCTTTCCAACAGTGCCAACTTAATAGTGAGCTGTAAATACGATTTATCAAGTTTCCCGTTTGACACGCAACGATGTGCTTTGAAAGCTAAATTAAGTAAGAAATTGTGTCAACTTAAAAATTTGTTCATTATTAAAGATTTTGTTAAAGGAAAATACCAGATTAGCCAAATAAAATCTTTAATTTATTACAAGGAGGACTTCGGACCGTTTTGGTGTAGTTAATTACATTCGAATTAAAATTCATATTGTTGCCTTTTCAATTTGCACACCAAAGGAGATTCGTTCCCAGTATGGAGAACAAAGTTCGAATTTTTAAATGTGTAGCCATTATATTAGTATGAGTGTGATAGTGATTCCTTGTTCTTGATAATGGCTACACAGTCAGTAGCTGAAACGTCAAATCTACCGTAGTTCCCCATACTGAGAACGAATCTCTTTTGGTGTGCAAAGGCAACAAATCTTTAATAGTCACCATATAAATTACGGTATTCTATAAATCTATCTCAAATTCAACAACCTTTATGGAATTTAACAAATCACCTTTTAGAGATTATTAAATCATATATTTCCATTTCCATAAAAATGCAGAGGTAAATAGGCACAATAATATAATCATTAATTAAATTATTTTATTCAGATCCTAAATTCAAAATCGCTTTCGAAACATTTGGGGAGACGGAAGTTTTGGTTCCACCAGCCTACAACCTGATTAAGTTTGAGCACAAGGAAACCAACTGTACAGGTGAGATTATTGAAACAATGCTCATTGAAAGTACAAGAAAAGTAATTTCTCTTGTAAAATTGATGATTTTTTTCCCGAAATAATTAACAATTAACGTTACTTATAAATTTCTTATTCAAACAGAACGTGAAAAATGCGTCGACTTCATTTTCCACTTCAAAAGGGTTTGGGGTTCATATATTCTTATAACCTTCGTGCCATGCAACATAATCGTCTTTTTATCTTGGTTTACCTTCTTTTTGCCCCTTAACCTTGCAGCCTCTCGTCTTACATTAGCATTTACTACGATGTTAACCCTTTCAGCGCTCATGATGACTACGCAACAGACAATCCCCGTCCCAGGAAAGGCATGCAAATATAACCGTATGTAGCTGCGTATAAGCCGACAAATTTGGAACAAAAATTCCACATCAAAAATGCGAGAAAGTAGGCTTAACCTGCGTGTCAGTGTACACAGCTAAATCTTATATTTTTTGTCAAAACTTCGTGCAACTCCAAAAAATTGCACTATTGATTGAGATATACTGTAGAGCAAAATGAAAGTTTAAAACTTTTAAAGATAAAAAACAATTCAATTTTAATCAAAACTGCACTTGTGATCACGAATGACGCGCTTTATGTATTGACACATCACATCATGCACCGCCCATGTTAGCAAGTAAATCTCGAATGTCGGAATGCAAGAAAATAACAACAATTTAACCACATTTCTCAGCTCAAACGTCGGGAATGTTGTAATGGAAATGAAACCCAAGTTTATCAGTCAGATGACCTACGTCTTTATTAAACAATACACTTCAACATAGACTATATACAATTACAAATTACGTTTTTACAACGTTTACACTTAAATACACTTTCGTCGTTAATACGACGTTAACAACTAATCAAAACACTTTCGTCAACTTCACACTTCGATACGAATCGTATCACAACAGGGAATTCGACTTATATGCAAATATGTACGGTAAATCATTGTCGTTTACATTCGTCTGATGCCCGTATTAGGCAACCTGACCAGTTTTCGTATACTAATCAATAAATCAATAATTAATTTGACAGATCAAAGCGATTGAAGTCTATGTGATCGTCGGGATGATATTCGTTTTTCTTTCTTTGTGGGAATTCTTTATTGTTTTTTGGATTGACCAACGCAAAGAGAAGGTAAGATGGCGCATTATAACTTTTCAAATGGCGCCTATACTAATTTGTAAGAAACTTTTAAGTTATACCTAAATAAAAAATTTGTATTTTCAGTCGGCCAAAGTTGAAAACATTAAGCCGGGCAATCTACCGATCGAAGTGAAGAACGAAATCAAGCCGTTTGGACGACTTGATAAGGCAAGCCGGATTATGTTCCCTCTCGGGTACATTTTGTTCAATTTAGGTTACTGGATTTATTATACGTGCTTTTAACTTTACTTGATTATTCTATATAATTTAATCACGCATCACTAGAAATTACGCTACTGTATTTTATGCTGTATGCACAGTAATTTTTTTCAAACATAAATTCTTGTTTCTGTAGAATAAAACGCACCATTACAAATATGTTACTTTTCATACCATCATATCAGTCAAACTTTTATTGCAAAAAAGCAAAATGAGCCAGTTTTAAACATATATTTCGTCTCTAAACGTTTTAAATTCAATTATCTAATTTGATGTTTTTTTGAAGATATTCAAATAAAACTTTTTTGTCGATTAATGTTAATGTCAATTAAAATTCAAGGAAAACGATAAAAATGTTTTGTATTTTAAGAAATGTGGTAAATTGTAAAATTGAGCACTATTTTATCTATTTGCGCATTGTTGGCAATGGCAACGAACAAATCGAGTTGGCATTTTTATTATAACTTAAATATCTAAAATTTTCCAGTTTTACCACTCAGTTTATTAGATAATATAATTTTTGGTTCTATTTGTTTTTGAAACTCAACTATCGAACTTGTTGTCAGTATAATTCTGTTTCATTCTTATATTTTTCATTCAAAGAAATATGAAATTTGTTAAATGCTAGAACAATTCTTTATTCTTATACTGTAATAAGTGTTTTCAATTGTTATTATATATCATAAAATGTACTTCGTTTAATTATATTTTATTTTCACTAATTTTAATTACACAAATTAAAAAAATTAAGAGTTTTATTCTAAGTAATGTTCTTTATGTATAATACGGTATGGTACGTTTTTTCTGCTGTCATAACGCTCATCCACTTAACAGAAAATACATATTTTATTTGTTATCACGCCACGAGTAATGTAAAGTTAATTGTTAGGACAAAGGTGTTAAAGTTTTTATTACTGTAATTTACTTTCAAATTTATTGTCATAAATTAAATGGTCTGTAACTCTTGAATAAAGATAGTCACAAAAAATCATTAGAGTGGAGTAATATTTTCGTTTCGAAATTTTGTGAAAATTGTTTATTTACTTTATTTGCATAATGTCGCAAACTAAATCATCGCGGTAATATTATTTCTATTTAAAAATAAGAAGTCATTTAGTTGTCGCTACAGCAACGCGCTTCCGCAAAGCGAAAGAATTATTACTTCAATTAGCTCGATTTCTTTATTGAGGCAAATAAGTAAATAAATACATGAAAATTTAAACAGAATTAAAATAAATAATAATTTCAATCATGTGTTTACTTTAATTAAAATTAGACCAAAGAATCTTAAATTAAACGGACTTTAACTTTTCACACGTTTTTTGTGGTTAGTGATCAATTTCTCTACAATAACATTTGTGTCAGTGCGTGACCAACCAAAAAGCGCCACAGTTTTAAAAGATTTTTTTTCATTGGCTACAGTACAGTTCAGATTTTCATAAATAATCGACAATACTACTGACACCTACTTTTTTAATTAATCTCATTCAACGTTTCAAAGTTTCAAAATTTCAAAATGCACGTACCGGTACCGTAAAACGGGGTAAATAGGGACTGGCAGGAGAATAAGGACACATCAAAAGCGCCATCTAGTCGCGTGTTACGTGTGACTGTTAAATAGTATAATTTAATTCAATTCAACGACCTCTACACTGACAAAATAACCACATTGCATTTAATTAATAAAAAGCAAGATTATTGTATTTTCTCAAATAACGCTTGGATCGCAAATAGGACATGGGTCTCAATTAAGATGTCCTCAAAATCATTAAAACCATTCAAAATACGCCTTTTTGATTATGGGTCTTAAGAGTGTTTATATATAGTAACAACACTAGCTGCATTCAGAAAGTCATGTTTTGGTGTTTTAGGTTTTATGATGCCATTTTCGGTTGTGTTTGTGTTTAAGGTTAAAACATAACCAGAACACAAAACGCTGAATTATTTGTGTGTGTGTTTTGTATCGTAAAACCTAAAACACAAAACCTAAAACACCAAAACACGACTTTCTGAATGCAGCTAGTGATAAAATCAATCTAAAACACCTTTAAACCAGAAAATGTAGATTTGAAAAAATGTAACAAATAAACTGTGGAGTCTGTCTGCACGATTAAAATTTACATACATTTGATTAAAAAGCAGTAGTCATGACAACGGCAAAATGTCAATCGATAACTAACCTCCGAGCATGTGAATCATTCAACTTTATTATTTTTCCAGCAAATTGTTACCGTAATAAATACAAATTAAAATGAATAATTTTTCATCTACAGTTTGACCCTGATCAATAATAAAATTAAAACAGACTTGAATCAGTAAATCTGAGATTAGGCGAAAATAAAATGCTCAGTGACTATAAAGTGTACACATAAAAAATGAAAAATTTCCATCTAAAAAGCTTTCCTGTGCAAAGTTTGTGTGCTAGATCTGATTTTAATTTCTGCCTATTTGTTCGGAGAAAGCAATCATTAACTAGTGCTGGAATAGACATGACAACAATATTGGAACTGTTTACTTTGCAACAGGTGGTGACAGTGTTTGTGATGCTGTGCATGAAGAAAAAAAAGAGATAGAAAATATTAATTAATTTCCACTTATAAATGTTCCATATTTTAACTACAGTATTTGTCACTTGTTAAAATTTATTTTAATTCAGTGAAAAAAATATTAGAAAAAACTAGTTATTCATTTATTCAAAGTGATATTTTGTTTTTTTTATTTATTTATTTATCAATTTTATTTTGTTTTGTTTATGAATTAAAAGTGCACTCTTAAACAAAAAAAAAAAAAAAAAAAAAAAAAAAAAAAAAACAATCGATTCAACAATTTTGAGAGAAATGTTACAAACGATTAAGTTTGACTTCCTCTTCCCCGTCACGTCAGCAGGTGTTTTTATATACAGTGGAACCCCGATATAGCGAACTCTGATATAGTGTAAACCCCTCTCTAACGTCATTTATATTTTTATTTATATTTTTTATTTTTTATTTTATTTTTATTTTAATTTTTTATATTTTTTTATTTTTAATTTTAATTTTTATTTTTTTCCAGTGTAGCATTGGCTATTTAAAGCTTGATCGCGTGAACTCCTCTGCAGCGTTATTTTTCAGCCGGTCCTAAGAATGACGTTATATCGGGGTTCCACTGTATATGCTTTTGTCTAATTTAATTGTTAATTCATAATCATGAAGCTGTGAAAAACTCCGTGTGGTTTTCCAAACCACATTAAAATATTAAAAAAAAAAATTATATTCGTTCTGCATTGCACTCTTTTACACATATTTTTCCGTGTTCGCTATTTCTATTTCCTCACACTCACACACAACTTTTAACCAGAATTACACGCAAAGTAACATCAAAAATTAATTCTTTGACTCTTGTCATCTCAGATGAATTGCATCAGTGGCAACGAGAAGCCATTTATTATTAAACTAGTACTGCAATCTCCGTCGTTGACTAAAGAAAAGATGAGATTTCCATGAATCATTGACCTAATTCTTGAAGTAAATTGCAATAAAAATATTTTAAACATTTCAAATAAAAACTAATTTATTAAATTTTTGAATTTAATAAATTGAATTTAAATTGGATTTAAACAATTGGCTGTTTGTATCTTTTCATCTCACTCTACGGTAATGTTAATGAATTAGATTTGTTAAAATTAGAAAAGTGAGAAATGAAAAAGTTTAATGTTGACAACTAATTAAAAGTAAGTTAGTTGTTATTGGTCATTTTTTTATGCAATAGGAAATCTTTAATTTAAGTTTTTAAATTTTTTTTTTACTGACAAGGTGAGCCTCCCGATTTAAGGTAAATGGAATCGCCCGAAATTGATATAAAATTCTCAATACAATGAGAGATAATTGAATTGAAAGTTTTCATTATTAAGGTAGTTATAAAAGCCGCACTCACTCAGTTGAGTGACTCACTCAGGTGAGTCTATTTTGTTTTAGACAGCTTAAGCATGTGTAGGGAGATAAGGCAGGTAATGCAGCTTTTATAACTACCTTAATAAAGAAAACTTTCAATTCAATTATTTCTCATTGCATTGGGAAATAATTTTAGGGGATAATATAATTCAGTATGATAATTGTTTTGTATCAATTTCGGGCAATTCCATTTACCTTTAGTCGGGAGGCTCTCCTTGTGAGTTGACGTAGAAATATTGCTAGGTATTATGAATTTGGATTCTGGGTCAGTGTTCTGATCAATTTTGTAAAAAGTGGAGAGTTCACATTCAGCTGAGTGTTTTTTTTTAAATTGATTTTTCAACAAATAAAACTGTTTTGCAGAAAGTAAATTAAAGTAGTAGGCGTGATACATGTTCCAAATGTATTTTTTTAGGTAAAAATAATTACATTTCTAAAAAAAAAAAAGTTATGTGTATTTACAATGCCTCATGCTTTAATTTACTGCCTGAAAAACAGTCTTGAAAAATGTTTATTTGATTTATAAATCAATAAATGTGTTTTCAAAAACTTTATTTTTTGCCAATTACGGTAAATTAGCAACTACTACATGTAATTTACATCTCAAACCACACTACCAATATTATATTACACTCTTTTGCAATTTCTTTATTACTAGTCGAGGGAGCATTCAAAATGCTGTTTGAAATTTGTGACGTCACCTTAACTCTTAGGAGGATACGTAGTACCAAAAAAAAAAACAGGTTTTAAAATAAGGGATATCACATCTCATACTCTTTAACATGTCTCCAGGAAATAGAATACCTGGATCCAAGTTTTGAAATGTGTGACACACTCTAAAAACAAAAGATGTAAAATAGATAGAAACATTAGGTGGGTTTGTTTAGTATATATTTAAAGATTTGTAAAATCTAGTGCAAATGAATGGTCTTGTGTAAATTTCTCATTTTTCTCGATCGAACTCGAAAAACATAGCCGCCAATGAGTGTAAATCTATTAAAGGACAAATTCGGTTGTGGGAAAAAATTACATTAGGAAAAAGAGAAAACAACTCTCGACCCAACAATTGCTTTTAACATAATTTACCGTCTGGAAGCTGGTCCTTCCGGGTAACCGTCCAAAAAAATGAAAGTTATACTTTCGGATGTTAAAAGCAATTGTTGGGTCGAGAGTTGTTCTCTCTTTTTCCTAATGTAGTGTAAATCTAGTTTAAACAATAGTTACCTTACACTACACTTTAGTTTAATGTACAATAATAGTTTAAAATGTCAATCTTCATTATGTATCTCTACAGATACATAATCTCACCATTAATTTTGTGAATCAACACTACATTTGTCACAAAATACTTCAGACTAATTAAATGATGTTCTACCGCTTTCAAATTAAAGGTTTTATTCCATCTTTAATGGTTAAAATGTTATAAATTGAGTGACTTTGAAGGTGAGGTCAGAGGTCAAATTTGACATCCAATTTACTGTTACCGGTAATACATTGTTGTTTTTGTGCTATCTGCACGCGTTAAAATATACAACAATGACCCAGACCTTTAATTTGTTCACGTAAATTATAGGCTTAATTTGAGTTACCGCAAGGTTGAGTTGTAATAAAATGTTCTCACTAACCTCTATTATACACACTATGTCATGTTTTTTGTATCTAAATGATTTTTTTTATGTCACTTAAAACAACCACGAGATCAAATGTGGAAAAGTAAATGTGGCTTCTTCTTATCATCAAAAATTACTTACAATTCAAAATAATAATGTAATATAGTTTTTAAAATCATTATACAGTCGAGTCCGCGAGTAACGACATTTAAGGAACCGCCCAAAAAATGTCGTTATAACCGATTGCCGTTTAAACCGACTCCGCTTATAACGTCATTTTGACGTTATAAGCTGATTATCTCAGCTTAGAACGTCAATTTAACGCTATAAGCGGGTACTTCGGTTATAACGATACTTTGACGCTATACACGATTTCATAGTAAAATTTAAGTTTGCTGCCTCTGAAGTTTAATAAGTAATAAAATAAGAAAAGACTACGTTTAGTTAATACATCTCTCACAGATAAAAAAAAAAATATACAAAAAACATATATTGACATTATAACAGGATTCTTCACTTGCACAGAGGCTAAAAAAAAAAAATTCATCTAAACGTTTTCCTTATTTATATACCTATCTTTAGATGAATTCAACTACGTATCAAGTTTTAATAAAGGAATAGTTTTTAAAGTTTTTCTGTGTTTTTTTTTAAATAGTTTTTGATACCGTATATTAATCTAAAGAAAAATATTTTCTAAAAACAACAAAAGCTTTAGAAACCAAGATGTTGAATGCCACCATTGAATGTGCTGAATGTTGTTTTTGTAAATAAAATAAAAGTTTTTGAAAACACACATTTATTGATATATAATTGATATATAAATCAAATAAACATTTTTCAAAACACACAGCTGAATGTGAACTCTATACACTTTTTGCAAAATTGATCAGAACACTGACCCAGAATCCAAACTCACAATACCTATCAATATTTCTACGTCACTTGAGTAAAAAAAAAAAAGTTCTAAAAACTAAAAGTAAACATTTCCCATTGAATAGAAAAAATGATCAAATGTACAAACTCCAGCTCTTTCTCTGAACTTCACAATTTTCAAAAATAATTTTAGTAAATAATTTAATTTAGTGTGACAATCGGTTTGTATTAACTTTGTTTTTGAAGTTGTTTGATGAAACCAAATCATGTGTCTACAGACATATTTCTTTATTACAGACACTTATTTTTCATATTATATCACTCAAGAGTATCTGATGTTTTTAATAGTTTCACTTTATTAGAGTTCTTATTAGACACATATTTTGCAAATGTTTATTACATAAAATTCTTATATAGACAAATTCATATTTTCTGTATCAAACTGTAATAGCATCATACAAGTCTTTAAAATTTCTTCAACTTGTGAAAATTATTGTTAAATATTGATTACGGTACTTTAATTTAATAGTGAAGATTTTATCATACTTGTACTATAATTTGAATTTTATACAAGACATTACAATACGGTACTCATTCTGTACCTTTTGTACTGCAGGAAAGCTAACAATAAACTCAAGTTTTTAACATTGTATTCAATGGTTTTTATGTTTATTTTTATAGAAGGAAAACAGAGCAATAAAATTTGAAATCACAGCTGCAGTCATCAAAACGCCTGTATGTTTCACATGATATAACGGAACCCGTTTATAACGTACTCGGTTATAACGTCATTTTCAAGCCGTTCCCTTGAGAAACGTTATTAACGGATTCCACTGTACTAATATGAAAATGTGATATATTTCAAATATACTATGAAAAATAGAGCAATTTCATTACCCTGTTGCACTTGTGTAAATCACGTTAAAACTAGTCTAAAACAAGATTTACACATTTTTTGGCCACCATTTTTTCGACTTAAATCGAAAAAATTGTCATTTTACACAAGACAAGTGTTTTGCACAGCATTTTACACTTGTGCAAATGATAAAGGAACCCACCTACTGTTGGAAAATTACTTGTAAATTTCTGGATTTGAATTTGTTTTATGTAAACTTTATGTCTTCGACATGGTTTCAAACTATTGCAACATGCATGAAGTGACCCACAAGTAGACAGCGCCATACAATTCAGAAATGAATGGAGTGGAAAAGCATCTCAATAGGACACTCGTTGAGTTAGCAAAGACCATGCTGGAAGACACTGGACTGCCCAAAGAATTATGGGTATAACTTATTGTCACTGCAGCATACGGTACCTGAAACACCGAATTTCCCACAAAAAAATCAAAGGTACCATTTGTCAAGTTCTAAGGGAGAAAATTAAAGATCAAGCATTTAAGAATTATAGAGAGCAAGATCTACACCTATGTAAATGCCCTCCAGTGACAAAAACTGGATACTAAGGCCTGGTCAACAGTTTTCATTGGCTACGCAATCGGGACCAAGGGATACTGAGTATGGAACCCCTACAATGAACAAATTCAACAAGTCAAACACTAAAATACTTCAGACTAATTAAATGATGTTCTACCGCTTTCAAATTAAAGGTTTTATTCCATCTTTAATGGTTAAAATGTTATAAATTGAGTGACTTTGAAGGTGAGGTCAGAGGTCAAATTTGACATCCAATTTACTGTTACCGGTAATACATTGTTGTTTTTGTGCTATCTGCACGCGTTAAAATATACAACAATAACCCAGACCTTTTATTCACGTAAATTATAGGCTTAATTTGAGTTACCGCAAGGCTGAGTTGTAATAAAATGTTCTCAGTAATCTCTATTATATACATTATGTCATGTTTTATGCATCTAAATAATTTTTTTATGATTATGTGATTTTAAGTCAATAACATTAAAAAAAAAAAAAAAAAAAAAAAAAAAAAAAAAAAAAAAAAAAAAAAAAAATTTTAATTACTAACATTTACTAACAAAACTAAAATCAGCATTTACACACAAAAATTAGAATCACACAATTTTTATGCATCGAGAAAATTTTTATTAACCGGTATGATATTTGAAAAAGAGTATAAAAGCGTATAAATGTTCTGTTGAGCCGAAGGCTACGTTACAAAAGAGAAAAGTATAAAAGGACGTCCGAAAAAACTGGGAGTCAAAACTTCCAATCCTAAATGTCTGCAGCATTTGGGCGAAAAACCGAAGCCACGAATGGCAACCGTAGAATGTAAATATAAAAAAAAAAATAATTAACTTTGAAAAAACTGGGAAATTAACATTTAGAAAATCGTAAAAAATTATAATGAAAAATATATCAATGTGTAAATTTTCGCTTCGTCGCCCTTACTGCAAAACAAACGTGAAGAGTCGCTGCCTTCACACTGAAAATGATAAAACTTGAACTTTGACAACCGAAAAAGACTCACAAAATAAGACTCACAACAAAAAAAAAAAAAGAGATAACAAAAAAGTGTCACTTTATTCCCTTTTTTCCCCCCCCTCAGTTCCAATTCTCCCTCCGAAAAACACGTCACAAACATCGACGTACAACGCCACCTATCGACAAGATATCATAACTTTCACAACTTTCTAAATCGAGAGTTATCACAATGGCTGACCACCACGCTTCAACTTGGCAAAAGACCGCCGAATACAACGGATTCAAACTACTCGGCGACAGTAACTTTGTTCGATTCGCCGAGGCTGAACTTCACTACCCGGTCGAGTTCGTTCTCGGTAAACGAACCATCGGATTGGCGAAGGGAGGCCAAACGATATTTCAGCTGAAAGTAGCGTTGGCATACAACAATTACATTCCACCTAATGCTAAGACCATCACCCACATCGGAACCAACGATATATTACGATGGGGAAATTGGTACCCCGATTTAATGGCCGACCGCACTGCGCGCACCATTGATCGAGCCAACGACATGATTGATCGTGCCCAATATTTCGGGCATTTGGACGAAATAGTAACGCGACTCACTCAACACGACAGAAAAGCAATTTTGTGCACGTTGACACCAATAATGCGGCACAACCTCAACCCGCTGCTGCGAGAGGCAACCCGCCAGATCAACATCCGACTAAAGGTCCGATACGTCGACAACCCCCGAGTGAGAATCCTGGACCTGAACCACGACTTCGTTCAACGCAGTTCAAAGTCACCAAAACGAGAATTTTACGAGACCGGACCATTGGGCCAATTTGGAAACGACTTGATCCACTGGAACGATGTCGGCCACGCTCAAGTCGTGAAGACCTTCGACAAGTTTTTCAAGGTGAACGCGAACTGGATTTGAGAGACTTCGATTTGACATTTTTCTTCGCGTTAATTCCCTTATAATCCACGTAGTTTTAGAAAATTTCATTGTTACACTTAAAATTTCTTTAATTCGCACAAATTCATCTTATCACACATTGTTAGTTTTTTAGCACACAAAAAGTTAATAAAAATCACGCACTGCACATTCAATCAAAACTCCCTTTTATTCGAAACAAATCTTAAAAAAAAAAAAAAAAAATAATATAATAATAAAAAATATAAAATAAAAAAAAAAAATAAAATAAAAAAAAAAAAATAAATAAAAATAATAAATAAAAACTGCACAAAAACTGACAAAATTCTTATCAGTTTGATCTCCCCCTCCTCGCCTTACCCATTACAAGCTTGAGGCATGAGACAAAACATGAAAAGTTAATTACTTTCAACCGTCACGTCGCCCCCGCACAGTTTAAAAAAAAAAAAAAAAAAAAATTTTTCCCATAATCCTTCATACCTTGCATTTAAAATAAGAAAAATAACTTAAAACAGCACAGAAAAATCAGAAAAGCAAAACATTTTAATTGCAATACATTCAGGAAAACTAGTTGCACCAGCTAAAATCACAAAAATAGCTTTTAGACCACCAAAAATTACCTTTTTAAATTAAAAACACAATCGAAAAGTCTAGAATAATCCTGACGTCATCATTTCCGGACGAGACCAGGCGACCAATCAGAGAGCAACAAAAACGTTTGACTCTCGGCGAAATTTGTCAAAAAAGTCAGTACGAGTTCGACGGTCACACGATCAACACGTCTTTCCACAAACATCTTCAAGCTTCCTTTGTTCCCGTTAAAC
>JAQFZP010002147.1:0-14985 GCA_034695745.1 Geophilus truncorum | reverse complement strand
TTATTTTTAAGTGAATTTTATTTGAATTTTTCAACTCATGCATCGTCCCAAAAAAATAATCATAATTAAAAACAAAACAACGCAATAAAAAAAACGAAATTTTAACATTAAATCAAATTAAACTAAACTAATTTTTTAAAACAATTTTAAAAACAATATACAAATTAGTAGCTAAAATTATGGGCAATGCCCCTTAAAAAAGTTTCTTTATGGCGCACATCGTAATTACTAACTATTGTCATAATTCTTCTATTTAGCTCCACATATTTCTGCCGAGAGTTTGGTGGCGAGAGTTTTAATTTTAGTTTTAATTTTAATTTTTAATTTTACACGTTTCACATCGTAATTTTGTTTTTTTTCTATAAATTGTTTAAAAAAATTAGTTTAGTTTAGTTCAATTTAATGTTAAAATTTCGTTTTTTTTTTTTCTTCTTTCAATTTTTATTATTTTTGTGGGACGAAACGTCGCGGGACGAAATAGCTTTGGGACGAAATGACTTGGGACGAAACGTCCTGGGACGAAACGCGTTTGGGACGAAATGACTCGGGGACGAAATGTCTTTGGGACGAAACGTCGTATGGGACGAACTGTCTTTGGGACGAACCGGCCGGGACGAATCGTCGTGGGACGAAATGTCGCGGACCCGAACCCTTTGCACCTTATTATCGATATATTTTGGTAGAGAATGAAATGTATATAGGTTGTGATTTTGTTAAATGTAATTTCCCTAACGTTATTGTTTTAGAACTCTAAACATTAGAAACAGATATATGTATTAAACATGTGGAATTGTAAGTGTTTAACATGCTTGTACTGTAAATAACTTTTTATATATAAACTAAAATGCAGTACCATATAAGCCCTAATTTATTTTGGTTTTTTTTTAGATGCAGCAATGATGTTTGATAAGACAGAAAACGAAATGTATTAATGTATTGATTAATACAAAGATAATAAATCCCACCAAACCGACTCTATAATTCGATATCAACGAACCCATAACAGGACATGGGAGAAAATTGGGTTAAAAAACATCCACTAAATTATCATCAGAATTAAACAGCCAAAGAACAGAGAAGTGAAGAGAACTAAACAGCCAAAGATTTTTTTTTAAATGAAAAACAAGAGAGAGCAAGAAAAAGATGTTGCCTGGAGCAAAGCAAAAGCTTTACTGAATAAACAATGCATCTTCAGTTACAAAGAAAACTCTTAAGAATAGTCATTGATTTAATATATCATATCATTGTAAGCAACAATTAAAAGAAATCACACATCAAGAATGAAAGCATACATCAACAATAATCATGTACTAAAAGGCTAAAACTAGGCTTAGTATTTTAGTAACTGAATAGGCTTAACTATGAATTATCTTAAAACTAACTTATATTTTAAAATGTGTAATGTTTGTGCTAGTGCTCGATTTTAGGGGAAAAGAATTAAGTAATGAGTTAACAACTGTCAACAAATAAAAGATATCAGAATTCACCAATATCAGGCCTAACGCTTGAATCAGCCCATGAGCGCCATCTGCTGACGTATTCTAATACCATGTCTCTAACAACTTTTACCGTAATTAATTTTTTTTTTCCATTTCTTAAAATACTAAAACATGGTCATTTATTTTTTACTTGTTCCAAACAACATTTTCTCTCGTTCCTTTATTTTTCTCTCTTTTATCTTATTTTGCTTGATGGAGCATTTTGCTTAACCCTTTCGATTAATTTGCAGTGTGGGTGAATGTCAACACGCGAAATGACATCGCGTTACATATGTGATTATTTACACTTTTTGTCTTTTTTTTTTTTTTTTTTTTTTTCAGAGATACGAGATTTATTAATTAATTCTACAATTGTAAGAAATTCGCTCGTGATGCAACAGGAACTCCACTGGTCGTTTCCGGTTGCCAGAGGACAACAGTTTGAGTTTTTGATTTTGACCGAGCCGCATCGTTTAAAGTATGGATTAAAGAAGATTAAATAAGGATTTGGTGGTTTTAATTGTGGAATGTTAGATTGAAAACTATAAGCTATGAAAATTATTTTTAGGTTTTTGTATGTGGAAATTTGAGTTCTTTTAGTGTTTAAAAAATGAACAATTCATCGATTAATAAAATTTCTTTGATTGTATTTTTTTTTTTTTTTTTTTTTTTTAAGTTCAGCAGTCAACATTTTGCTAATTACACTCGAGAAAGCTATCAAATTAGCAGCTAACGTCTTTTTCCGACATTCTCTGACACCGAGTTTTATACAAAGTTAAGGAACTTGAGAATCAGAGGTGATTAATTTACGATTTATCCGCTTCAGTAAATTGCAATTTATTGAAAGTACTTTTCCCTACTTATAAGATCAATCCGTATATCACATTCTTATAATCGGATCTTGTGCATCACTTGACAACTTCGATCGGACCTCTTATTTCGTTCGTCTCGCGCTCCATGAAAGCCATCATACACTTGATCTGTACCGGTAAACAAACAAAATAACAAAAAAAAAATACTATTTCTATTAAGCAACTCGACAGAAACTTAAGGACAAAAATGTGTTACTACCAGTATTCTACTTCGAGAATTTGCCAATTTTGTTCTTACCAAGTTTGTTGTCTTGCTGTTATCATCATCATCATCATCATCTTTGCTTTTCCTAAAATAAAAATCCTGACTCTTTCTAAGGACTAGCCGGCGACAACATGTCTTCTTGCGGAACTTCATCGATAACCTGCACTCCTGCAGCATTGAAAAATGCTCAGCAACAACAAGTCCGTCATTTTCGGCGGTTTGAAACTACACTAGTACACTCTAAGAAAAATCAGGTGTAAACAAGTGCAGATAAACAAGTTCAGGCTTACACTTTTTTAGGTGTAAAATACTTTTTCTTAACACCTAAGGGAATGCATGAACACAAAAAAGGTGCTGCTCACGGGACAAGTATTTTACACCTAAAAAAGTGTAAGCCTGCACTTGTTTACACCTGATTTTTCTTAGAGTGTACGGTAAATAAAGTTTTACATCTACAGAATCTAATTGGGCCAGACCGAGACCTTTCTCCTAAGGTTACACCTATTAGCTGACCTGTGGCTCCTTGGACTCAAATTCATATTTGTTGGTGTAATGAGTGTGTTTCTCTATACTGGATAATTGTTGTGTATTTGTTATTTCTTAGAATGTATAGTGTTAGTTATTATTTCTTTATTGTACCATATGATGTTCTGTATTTAGTTTATTAATGTCCCAAGTTGTATTCTGTATTCTGTTGTTACATTCTGGAGATTCCAAAATGGCAACTCCACGTGTTTGCAATTTGAGTGAGGTGAATAAATCTGTTTTGTGAATTTCTCCATCCTCCTTTTTTACTATAAAACCTCAAGTTACAAATTATCAAAAACACAAAATTTTACAACAACAATCTCTAAATCCAAGAAAAAGAAAAAAAAAGAGCAAATGTTTTTAAACAAAAATAGGAAAATCAAAAGCGCCTGGTGCTGTTTTTTCTTAGTAAGATTTAAGGCGTGTGTTGTGTTAATTATCTCTAGAGTTTGGAGATGCAACAGAGCAAGAAAAGTTAAATAATGATAATGATTTAAAATAATTTCAACTTAAGAATGAAACTTGTGAAGTTTGAGAGCCAGATGTCAATTGAATTGAGATTGAGATCAAGTTGCTCGGTGTTTGTCATTCATTATTTTTCTTTAGTTGTTGTATGTCTGTTTGGTCAATTTGAGAACAAATCGAAGGTATCTTATCAAGTGCTAAAGATAGATTATCTATCAGTAACGAGAATGGATAATTGATCTTTGTATGTGTTCGAGTTAGATAGAATTTTGTTTAATGTGATCAGTTACATTAGTATGCTAAACATATTTCATTTGTAGCTTAAGATTCTTATGTGTCGTATATATATATATATTAATTAATAGACAAAACTTAATTATTATTATTAGTTTTTATTTTTTCAATATTTCCAGAGTCCAGAACCAAACCTTTAACTTCAACTTCACCAAACTACAAAGTAAAAGTAAACATCATCGTGTTTTCATCCATCAAATCTCGTAAAGGCAGAGATATCAAATAAATCAACCCAAACCGAAAGAAGGTGACAAGCATCAACCCAAACCAGAAGAAAGAAGTGAAATAACTCAAAAATATAATAAAAATCAAAGCACCAAAGTTTTTTGAATAAAAGAGAAACAAGAGAGAGATAAGAAAAAGATGTTGCCCGGAGCAAAGCAAAAGCTTTACTGAATAAACAATACATCTTCAGTTACAAAGAAAACTCTTAACAATAGTCATTGATTTAATATATCATATCATTGTAAGCAACAATCAAAAGAAATCACAAATCAAGAATGAAAGCATACAACAATAATCACGTACTTAAAGGCTTAAACTAGTCTTAGTAACTGAATATTAAATACAAAGAATAGGCTTAACTAGGAAGACATACATTTATTCCCACACTTTTCCAAAATGCCAACATTATGATGTCACTAATGATATCCTGTGATCCCAGAGCCAAAATCATTAAATTATCATTTAGGGCTCAGATAATTATGCCCAAAAACACGAAAATATTCGCATACATATTCACAGAAAAACCCATTAAACCCATTAAATATTCCAACATTCCTTTCAAAAAATACAATTTCAGTACGGTACATAGAAATTATTTTAGATTAAAGAATATTTAGAAGGTTTGTACATATTTCAGCATTTTTTGCAAAAAAGTTTATATTTTTCATAAAAAAAAAACTTTTCTAAATTAAAAAATATAATTTTTTGTAAGAATGTTTGTTTACTTTGAAAAAATTGATATTAGAGTTCGTTTTGTACTTTCGTTTTATATTAGCAAAAAATTAAAGCAATTGAAGAAATTTCCCATGGAAATTGGGATTGTCCACAGGTAATGCTGATGATCAAAACGTGGACTTTCACATAACTCTTTCTCGTGTTCGTGTCTCGCAGACAAATAGTGGAATTCTTAAAACCCTTTTGTCAACCTTTTGTTGTGTTAAGGAAGAACATTCTTTGCCTTCGATTCAATTATTATGGTATTATTTATTTTTTAAATTTTTATTTTTATTCATAACATAGAAAGAAAATTAAGAATTTACAAAGTCAGCTTCATTTTTGAAAAAAAAACAACTAGAAAATAACGACGGACTACTCATCACCAACTTGTGCAAAACAAATTGTTGCGAAGGGAACAAAAGAGAAGCAAAATGCAACCAACAACATTTTCCAAAAGTCCAACACAAGTCCATAATTTGCCTCAATGAGATCACTAACAAAACGAAAATCCAAGAAAAGTCATAAAGGCTAACCAAAGCAGCTTAAGACTTGTAAAACACATCTCCTAAACCACTGCAAGTAAAAAAAAAAGGAAATAAGACCCACGTTATTATGGCTACAAGATCTAATGTTGTATAGCTGACAGAACGCTCAAATAATTCGATGGAATTTCTCAAAAATGTTGAGTTTTAAACTATAATTGAGTCAATGCAAGCTGGGATTTTGCAAAATTAGGAACGATATTAAAATTCTTTTATCAACTTTAAAATGTAGAGTTTTTTTAAAATTTGTTTAATAAACATCAGGGCAATCACTTGGGACCTAAAAGCAGTCTTACTAGACAATCGAGCCACCAATTAGCTAATACCATATTAACATACAAACCCACTCTAAATAGAACCCAAAGAGCACCAACAAAACAAAAATACAAGAGAAGCCAAAAAAGGCCAATCATTTATACAGTATTTTAAACAGGCTGCAAAGAAGCTTTGGATTTTATTATAACAGGAAGGAATTTCAGTTAATTGAGGATACATTTAAACCAGAAGCAAGCAGTCGGGATTTATAAAAAAATTTAAGTTAAAAGAAAACAAGAACCCTAAAAATCTTATTAAATGCAGAAACAGATAACGAAGAAGTGAAGAAAGAAAGAAACCACAAGAGAACCTTCACAGAGTAAAGCAAAACATCTACTAAGCTAAGTGGATTAGTGTTAGAGCAGCAAAGAAGAAGAAGAAGAAGAAGAAAGACCAAGAGATGTTACCATGAGCGAAGCTAGAGCTTCACTGATTTAATAGTGACATTTCAGGAATAAAGAAAACTCTTAACAATGGTTATAGACCTGATACACCACAATTGTTATAAACAATCAGAAAGGATAACATAGCAAGAAAGAAAGCATGCAACAAGAATGATCATGTACTAAAAGGCTTAAAGTAGGCTTAGAGAAAAGGCTTAATAGTACAGTAATTATTTCAACAATAGCACGTGGTTAAGACATAAATTAGGTTTAACAAATACAATTAAATTTGCAATAATTCCTGATACGTCACAACTGTTAGAAACAATCAGAAACGATAATATAAAACAGCTAGAATAAAACAATTCAATTTTAACAAACACTTCGACATTCATGACATGGAAATATCAGTAACACAGATAATCGAAATTTTAACCGAATTTCGAAACGAGTTTCGAGCTTTATCGCATCAAAAAACAAAGACGAATGGTAAAGATTTGATTTATTTTAAACTAAATGCAAAATGTTGGATTTTCAACAACTTCCAGTTCACTATTGAATACCGTAACAAGAATCCTAAAAGGTCACATGTATTCACAACTGAACTAGAAACAGAAATTTATGATATTTTAGCCTAATTCACAATAATCTTTTCAGAAGAAACATTATCTCACGTTTCTCGACTAAAGATTCGATTGATCGCGTGGACGGTTCCATGAACATCCTTAAGGCCGATTTAATGCAGCGGAAATCGCCAGTAGAAAGTATGAAAACGTCATAACCAAGCGCCAAGAATCGGTCGCTATAGCACAGGAAGAATACGACATCGATGTCATCGCCACCGCTACCATCTTACAAAGTTTCAAAAGTCGCCGCCACTATTAACGAAAAAAAAGACGCCACAGCAATTGCTAACAAACAGCGTAAAAATGAAATAGATGAACCTGAAAGAAGCAGCAGTTATATCAACTGTAAAAGCACCATAGACCACACACAGGTGCAAACATGAAAGGCATCGATTTCATCTCTTTCCCGCGCTGCAAGAAGTGGATCGAAGCAAGCAAAAGACCGAATTTCTTCATTTTCGACCGGCATTACGTGTGAAAAAGGATTCACGAACAAACAACCGGATTCTTTACCACCCAGAAACAAGCAGTCAAAATTTCATTTAAAAAAAATTAAAAAAAAATAAAGTTAAAAGAAAACAAGAACTCTAAATCTTATTACTGTAAATGCAGAAACAGATAATGAAGAAGCGAAGAGAGAGAGAAACCACAAGAGAACCTTCACAGAGTAAAGCAAAACCTCTACTTAGCTTAGTGGATTAGTGTTAGAGCAGCAAAGAAGAAGAAGAAAAACCAAGAGATGTTATCGTGAGCAAAGCCAGAGCTTCACTAATTTAATAATGATATTTCAGGAATAAAGAAAACTCTTGACAATGGTCATAGACCTGGTACATCGAAAGATGTTTTTTTGTATTTGTACGTACGTAAGTTATTCGCACTGCATTTGATGCGAAAAAATTGTAATTACATCTATGGCAATAATGGATTTTTTGACCATTAATTAATAATTAATTAATTAATTTGTGATAAAAGGTTTTAGTGTTTAATAATTTTAATTATTATTACTAAGAATTAAGAAATTAAAGAAATTAAAGAAATTAAAGAAATTTTAAAGAAATCAAAATTTCAGATGTAATACATTTTAATTGAAATTTTAATTTTAACCGAAATATAATAGGAGTTTATTATAAGGCAGAGATATCAAATAAATCAACCCAAACCGAAAGAAGATGACAAGCATCAACCCAAACCAGAAGAAAGAAGTGAAATAACTCAAAAATATAATAAAAGTCAAAGCATCAAAGTTTTTTGAATAGAAGAGAAACAAGAGAGACACAAGAAAAAGATGTTGCCCGGAGCAAAGCAAAAGCTTTACTGAATAAACAATACATCTTCAGTTACAAAGAAAACTCTTAACAATAGTCATTGATTTAATATATCATATCATTGTAAGCAACAATCAAAAGAAATCACAAATCAAGAATGAAAGCATACAACAATAATCACGTACTTAAAGGCTTAAACAAGTCTTAGTAACTGAATATTAAATATAGTACAAAGAATAGGCTTAACTAGGAAGACGTACATTTATTCCCACACTTTTCCAAAATAGCAACATTATAATGTCACTAATGATATCCTGTGATCCCAGAGCCAAAATCATTAAGTTATCATTTAGGGCTCGGATAATAAAAAACACGAAAATATTCTCATACATATTCACAGAAAAACTTCAAAAGTTTTAAATAAAAGTTTTAAAAGATTTAAATAACTCATTAAATACTCCAATATTCTTTTCAAAAAATACCATTTTAGTACTTAGAAATTACTTTAGTTGCTTACAAAATGTTCTGATTGAATATAGAACTGATTTATATTGAAAAAACTTTGCGAAATTGAGTTAAATCATTTAACTCATTTCGAGTTCCACACCCTACAATATTGATACTAAAACAAATGGTCCTGGACCTTGTGGATGCGTTCTCTGGGTGGATAGAACTGCGAACAGTGAAAGTGAAACTGCTACGTCGGCGTCCACTATTTAGGGCCCTTCGCCAAATATTTGTTACTTTTGGCTTGCCGCAGCTCTTAGTGTCAGATAATGCAGCCATAGTTACATCGGCTGAATTTGAAGGAGTTTTGATTAAAAATGGTGTATATCATATCTTCCCTTCCCTTACCACCCGGCTACCAATGGTATTTGTGAAAGAGCAGTTAGATGGACAAAAGATAGATTTAGATTTAGAACTAAGGTTATATCGACTTATGTTGCATCAGCATACAAATTTTAGAAATAGATTGAGACTGTCACCTGCCATGATCTTTTTGGGAAGGCAGTTAGTTACGCATTTGGACAAATTTAGACCCCAGCTTTATGTTGAAATCATCTCTAAGGCATTGCAGATGATGTTTCTTGTCGACCAGGCAGTCTGGTATCAGAGTTCCCCAGTTTCTCACCCACCATAGAAACCTGCTGTACCGTAATATTGGAGTAACGAGGTTAAGTGAATTACAAGATCAGAGATATCAATGCTAATAAGATATGGATACAACTTGCAAACCATTTGAGACCACGTT
This sequence comes from Geophilus truncorum, assembly GCA_034695745.1. NCBI lineage: Eukaryota > Metazoa > Arthropoda > Chilopoda > Geophilomorpha > Geophilidae > Geophilus > Geophilus truncorum. Next base: position 5,818 of record JAQFZP010002147.1, on the reverse strand, counting down.
AAAGATGGAAAAAGTAAGCAAAGTAACGACAATGCAGTTGTGAAGAAAAAGAAAGCGCCACTCTACAAATGTCATACAGTGGATTTGATGCAGCATCACATCATTATATGAAGCAATTAAAAAGAAGGACTCATCAAGAATGTCAGCATTTCTGCAGAATTTTGCAGAACAATTCCAATCGGAACTCGGTAGTCTATGTTGCCGAGTGCAATTTTCACACGTTGCGTCTGCGCGGAGATAAACAACCGAACACACATCGTCAAGTGCTCCCAGCATCAAACGTTCTTAAAGCATATTTGGTTAAAAACAGTGCCGGATTTTGGTGTCAAAAATTGTACAATATACCCAACCATTAGTTAGAAAACATAATGTAGGTAGGGTATCTGAAGTTCAACAGGTCAGAGGCCCAAGCCAGATGAACGGTGGAACGAGTGTCCAGCTACGCCCATCTCAAGACCCAGCAAAGGAGTATAACATATTTTTGTTAGATGTAAGTATTATTAATTTTTTTCAGATTTCAGAAGGCGGCGGCAAATATTCGATATTGTTGTAGATTTTTGTATTAACATACAATTCCAATACAATATTTTAGACAGGCTGCAAAAAGGCTTTGGATTCTATTATAGCAGAAAGGAATTCAAGTTAAAAGAAAATGAGAACCTTGAAACTTATGAAATGCAGAAACAAATAATGAAGAAGCGAATAAACCACAAGAGAACCTTTACAGAGTAAAGCAAAACCTCTACTAAGCTATGTTGGTTAGAAGAAGAAGAGACCAAGAGATGTTACTACGAGCAAAGCTAGAGCTTCACTGATTTAATAGTGACATTTCAGGAATAAAGAAAACTCTTAACAATGGTCATAGACCTGATACATCACAATTGTTAGAAACAATCAGAAAGAAAGCATGCAACAAGAATGATCATGTACTAAAAGGCTTAAAGCAAGAGCAACTCACGCCTAGATAGATAATGATTTTTCTTTGAGTGGAAAAAATACATTATAAAAATTAAGCATAATTTTACATTGCTTTTAAGCATTGTTTATATTCTGATATTTTGGTCAATTCGTAATCTCCAAATTTTGCTTTACAGCATTTTTGATGGATATTTGCAGAATGTAAAGATTTCTGATCCTAATTGTTCCATTGTTTTCTTCAGTTATAGTGTTTTCAATAACCTCTGACACTTATAATTGCTTTACAGCATTTTTGATGGATATAAAAAAACTGTACGAACCCTCTGAGAAAATCATTAACGTAAGATGCGTTTGATTAAATAACTGGACAACGAAAACCGAACATAACCTAACATATAGTCAAATCAAATTATTAGGGTACAGTATGTTTAATTAATGCTTTGTACTTCTGAAGTTTAATCTGATGCAATTCTAAAAGCACAGCCTTTCGAGTTCTGTTTAAATTAAAATGCAGAAAAGTTAATTCTGAATTTACATTGTAAAGTACTGTAGGTAAAATGCAGCTATATTTACATCGGCTAAATTTGAAGGAGTTTTGATTAAAAATGGTGTATATCATATCTTCCCTTCCCTTACCACCCGGCTACCAATGGTATTTGTGAAAGAGCAGTTAGATGGACAAAAGATAGATTTAGATTTAGAACTAAGGTTATATCGACTTATGTTGCATCAGCATACAAATTTTAGAAATAGATTGAGACGGTCACCTGCCATGATCTTTATGGGAAGGCAGTTAGTTACGCATTTGGACAAATTTAGACCCCAGCTTCATGTTGAAATCATTTCTGAGGCATTGCAGATGATGTTTCTTGTCGACCAGGCAGTCTGGGATCAGAGTTCCCCAGTTTCTCACCCACCACGGAAACCTGCGGTAATATTGGAGCAACGAGGTTAAGCGACTTACAAGATCAGAGATATCAATGCTGATATGGATACGACTTGCAAACCATTTGAGACCACGTTAAAGATGGAAAAAGTAAGCAAAGTAGCGACAATGCAGTTGTGAAGAAAAAGAAAGCGCCACTCTACAAATGTCATACAGTAGATTTGATGCATCACATCATTATATGAAGCAATTAGAAAGAATAACTCATCAAGAATGTCAGCATTTCTACAGAACTTTGCAGAACAATTCCAATCGGAACTCGGCAACATATAGATGCTGCCGAGTGAAATTTTCACACGTTGCGACTGCGCGGAGATAAACAACCGAACACACATCGTCAAGTGCTTCCAGCATCAAACGTTCTTAAAGCATATTTGGTTAAAAACAGTGCCGGATTTTGGTGTCAAAAATTGTACAGTATACCCAACCATTAGTTAGAAAACATAATGTAGGTGGGGTATCTGAAATTCAACAGGTCAGAGGCCCAAGCCAGATGAACGGTGGAACGAGTGTCCAGCAACGCCCATCTCAAGACCCAGCAAAAGAGTCGGCATCAGAGAGTCAGTTTGAATTGCCAGCAGGATTATTAAAGTTGGATGATCAGCTTGATACATCGGCTGATGAGGCATTTGTGGAAGTGGTGACCGGTCAGGATTCATTATCATCATCGTCTTCTGATGAAGAGAAAATGAACATTGTTGTCATAACAAGAACTCTCATAGAATCAAGGACATCAAACAGAAAGGACAAGGAACTCGTACGAGGTAAGATCAGGAGCAAGCCCAGCAAACCTATTACAATATGTTTTATCTATTTTACTTCATTATAATTCTAAGAAATTCACCTATTTTTTCATATTTTGATATAAAATTTTTTTGTATTTTCAAAAATGTTTTTTTTAGTGAATTCCAGTGCTGCGAAACTGGACAATTCAAACCTGACGCCATCATTCAGTCGCACGAACCTAACGAATCCCCGGTGCCGGAAAAGGAAGAATTGGACGACGATGCGCCAAAACTGGAAAAAGAACACAAATCGTTTCAAGACTGCTCATAATCTTCCAGCGGAGCCATCCTAGACAATTATTGACGTTTGCCATATCTAGTGCTAGCGCCACATTCGGACTTGGCAACACTGATGATGTGCACGATTACAGCTAGGTCGTGCAAAGTAGAGGAAGAATAGATGAAGCAAGAGCAACTCATGCCTATATTAGAACAAGAACTCTCACAAATTGGCTTTCTGTGAGGCGGCGATTTCGTTACGAGTTGCTGCGTAATGTTGAAAATCCCAGCATTCACATTGCTGCTGTAAGAATATGAATTAAAGCAGACAACTCTCACATTAACACTCATAAAGGAGAGAAAGCAAAAAAATGCCATAGTTAAAAGAAAAACGAGAACTCCAAATCTTATTAAATGCAGAAGCAGATACCAATGAAGAAGCAAAAAAAAGAACGAACCTTCATTCATATAGTGTTTTGTCTTAAGAAATAGGGACTTCTTTATTCATACAAAATGGAGCAAAAGCTTTTACTTAAAGTAAATGCTTTTGCTGCGAAGAAATTATAATTACATCTGTGGCAATAATGGATTTTTTGACCATTAATTTGAAATAAAAGGTTTTAGTGTTGGAATTTTGTGATATGAAATTAGTAATTAAAAATTAAAAAAATTTAAATATTCGCATACATATATGTGCATATGCATACATCATTTATAGATTTACCTTTAACAATAAACTTCACTTGATCTTTAATTTATTTTTTTGAGATTTTAATATGTAGTGTTTTTATTTAGGTGGAGTGTGCAGAGTAAACGAATAAGACACGGAAATTTATGCAAAAAAAATTACAGTAGATTGTGAAAAACAACCAAACCCTTATGATTGCGGTGTCTACGGTCAGCCGCTGCTTGATTCCACATTCTTTGATTTTATTCCCAATATTTCTACGCACTGTGTAAAACGTAAGTCTTATGTAAAATTGAACATTACTAACTTGTATAACTATACAACCCACTTTTAACTCACATTTATAGAGAAAACCAATGTTAACTGTAAGGATGATTTTCCAAAAAACCAACACAAGTCCAAAATTTGCCTCAATGAGATCCAGAGACCACCAACAAATCGAAAGCACACAGCGCCTCCGCGTGGCCACTCGCAATAAAGATCAGTTCTTTTTACCCTTAGTGCTGCCGTCTAGCAAGCGAACGAGTATCTGGACAGTCCACCACCTGTTTGCTGCTGTAAGAATATGAATTAAAGCAAACAACTCTCACATCAACACTCATAAAGGAGAGAAAGCCAAAAAATGCCAGCCATAGTTAAAAGAAAAACGAGAACCACGAATATTTCGAGATCCATTAGACATTTTAGCCATCCATGACACCTTTTATTGCGCTATTATCGTTTTCCTAAAGATGTTATTTTAAATTTAGCTGATTTACTCGCGCCCTTTTTTGGAAAGAAAAACAAAAAAATCTCATGCACTATCAGTGACTACACAGGTGCTTGTAGTTTATTTGCAGTAAATTTTGGCTTTCTTTTAAGTCGTTTTTTGTTTGTGTATCTTCTATTTTGTTTCTAGCTTCAAAATCATCTTAGCGAGCACTGTGATTGGTCAATTTAAATGAAATTTAAAATTACGTCATCTGACTCATCGCTACATCTAACGACATGTCTTTAAAACCACGACATTGCTAAAAATTTTAGTGAATTCAAAAATTGTCTTTAATGTACAACATCGTTAAATTTACGATGTCGCTGTTTACTGACGTCATTAAGAGTAACATTTCAGTGAATCCGCCCCCAGGCTTTTAGACTTAGAGAGAAACAGAAGATAATATTAATAAAAATTAACAGAATTTAACAAAAGTAACAGAAAAAATGTTCATGTATATTTTCACCAATTTGTGAAAAACAAATTGTTAAGAATGGAATAGAAGCCACAAATATAAACACATGTGGTCTTACATAGCCAAATGCCCAAAATAAAAGATTTTAAAAAACATGTAATACATGTAAAAATTATTTTTAATTTTTATATCAAATTAAGTTAATTTAATTTATTTTTATTAGAGTACTGAGCCGAGCTCACAATTTAACGACCAGACCCTACAGTTGTCTCCCAAGGAAAGTGATCGGCCGTATAAACCACAGATAAAAATAAAAAGATACGCCTATTAAAAAGTTCTCGCCCAAAATTTTACGTCCTTTAATCCGTGTCAAACGTTTTGATACACTAAATAAAAATAGATCGTGTAAGTGCAAAACCTCCCCGTTAACTGAACGACATCTTCAAATTAATAATGACGATACATCGAGATTAAAAAAAGTAATGTTGTCACCTAACGAGAGCATAGGCAAATTGTTAGTTGCTGGTGACTTGAAATGCTTCTTGAGAAAAGTTAGCGAGTCTGAACTGATAAACTTCGCTATCAACGATTATGCGTCACAGCTCAATAAAAAATGAGTTGACGCATGGGTATTCTTTGATTTTATTCCCAATATTTCTACGCACTGTGTAAAACGTAAGTCTTATGTAAAATTGAACATTACTAACTTGTATAACTATACAACCCACTTTTAACTCACATTTATAGAGAAAACCAATGGAAACTTTAATCAGTATCAGCAGTCGCTGAAACGATTACCGAAGAATGTTTTTTGCATTTGATCATATTGATGGAAGATCTACGTTATTCGCACTGCATTTGCTGCGAAAAAATTGTAATTACATGTGTGGCAATAATGGATTTTTTGACCACTAATTTGAAATAAAAGGTTTTAATGTTGGAATTTTGTGATATGAAATTAGTAATTAAGAATTAAGAAATTTTAAATATTCGCATACATATATGTGCATATGCATACATCATTTATAGATTCACCTTTAACAATAAACTTCACTTGATCTTTAATTTATTTTTTTGAGATTTTAATATGTAGTGT
>JAQFZP010002146.1:0-14989 GCA_034695745.1 Geophilus truncorum | reverse complement strand
ATTCAAAAAGTCAGCTAACACAACACTTTGCTAACACAACACTTAAGACAACACTCAACTTTTTGAATGCACCTAGTAATAGTACAGTATCAATTTGTGGCACCTAGAAGGTTTGTAATCATCGTTTTTTCTCAATACTGTCAATTCCGATGTTGTTTACACTACGGTACATGCTAAGATTCGCCATTACGAAGTTTTTCGATTGTTGTTTGATTGTTTAGAATCGATTGTAATCGATTTTGAACGTATCGCATGAATCCCAATAAAGTAAAATTGTTCCAAATGATTGCTAATTCAAAAGTTTTTTTTTAGAAAATTAGCAATCATTGTTAAATCGTTAGTGAATTACCATTTTATCGCTAGTTTGCAACATTGCTAACTTTGAAATATTGTTGCTACCGGTAGTAATCGAAAAAGGAATTAAAGCATTGGGGAACGCTGATTACGCGTAAGAATCATTATACTAGAATCTAGAATCTGGAATCAATTTTTTTATTTTTAGCTGAACTGTTTATTTTCTTAAAACCAATAAACTCTTTTTAAGATCACTTGGTGTTACTTGGTTCTCAATTTCTCACTGAATTTGATAAAATGTGACAAAACTAAAGAAATAAACGTTCTAATAAACTAGACGAAATAAAAACTTTAAAAATTATGTTAACGTTTTCAAATCGCCTGATACAGTATTCCCCACAGAAATGGCGATTTTCAGACCCATTCCAATCATTTCAGTTACCGATCACTCCTTTCCGCATTAATCCATTTACCTCTTACTCTTAATCTCCACTTCGCGAGACACGTCGCACGTCACATGGCAAGAACTGAAGCAAGGATGCAATTGACGAAGCTGTCAACACTGTTGACAGGCTTGTCGTGCGTTTCCTGTGAGACGACACCTCGTGGTTGGCGAAGGAAGGGCGCGACTTGGCAATTGTCAGAGCTCGAGTTTCTCATCCGAGCAGACGCTCACGGGTCTACAAAGACGAAGACAACACCCGGACACCCCAAGTGTTGGTGCCAGGGCTACTGCGAGGCGGGGGCGTTCGTTTACACGACCCGGGGTCGCAGTGGCGGGGGTCGGGTCGTGTCACGTTGATTCGCGAAGAAAAGAAAAGTGATTGACAGCTGCGAACCTCAATTTGGCTTAGTTTGATGAACGTGGCGGTTGAAGGTATTTTTCGAGATGCCCGTCAAACGCGCGTTCTCGAGCCGTAATTGGGTTGCGGGGGTGTGGGAGATGGAGAAAAAGGGGGTTTTGGGGGATTTGCCACCTGTTAAAGACACTAGAGATGTAGTTGTAGCGTGTGTGGATGAATGCGTGCATTGTGCACGTGTCAGAAATGAGGCGCTCGCCCCAGGGTCGGATTGGTTTGCAAGGCGTAAATTTAATAAAGGCCTTTAATCAGGGCCTAATGGACACGAGTTGACACAACGACTCCCGGCATGACGGAGTCGCCGGGGAATTTCGGCTGCTGGGAACTGAACTAGGCTCCCGGGAGTCAGTTGGAGTCTTGTATTAGAGCAAAGTTTTCTTTTTGGGGGGCTCGAGTGACTTGGAGGTGAAGGGAAAGGGAATGAGAAAGGGAGGGTATGAGTTAATTTTTTTTCAAATTTATTAACTTTTTGAGTTTGCTGGGTAGTTTGAGTAGGTAGTGGAGGTTGATGGTTGATGTAAGTTAAAGGTTTTTAGAAAAAAAATGTTTTGCTAAAAATTTCTAAAAACGGTTTACGAAAATATTTTATTTTAATTTGACGTATATCACAAACTTATTTTTCAATTTTTCAATTGATATTTTCAATTTTTTTCTGGATATTTTCAATTTTTTTCTGGATATTTTCAATTTTTTTCTGGATATTTTCAATTTTTTTCTGGATATTTTCAATTATTTTCGAATTTTTTAAAAAAAATGTATAAAAGTTTTATGATTATTTTTTCATAAACAAAATTATTAATTCTTACGTAAAATTTTCAATTTTTTTTTTTTTAATTTTTAAATAAAAAACATAAATTAATGATTAAACTTTGTTTTGTTTTTGAATATTTATCGTTATGGTACCCCTTTATTCAGAAATTCATAATTTCTCTTCTAAATGGGGTTTATAGTAAGGGGAAAAAATCTGATTAAATTTAACTTTAAAAGTGTGAAATTTGGACATTAAAAATGGCAAAATCTAAAATAAAATTTAGAACGCAGTTTGGCCAAAGAAATGTCTTAAAACAAAAATTTACCCATTTCTGAGAAAAAACCGACTTAAATTTATTTTATCCCAACAAAAATGACACTTACTATGTTTAAAATTACAATTTGCTATCAGCTGTGATTTGCAGTCAGTATTTGCTACTGACCTTGTTTCACATTACAGCTGAAAATATAATAACAGAAATAAAAAACAGCAAAAAATGAAAAGAAACAGAGTGTGTGCAAGTGTTCAAACACGGGATTAAATATCAGATGAAGTGCCAAGATAGACAAGAATTTTTACACCTGGGTCCTAAGTCTCGGCTGCACGTGCGAGTTTAATCTTGTAGGGTGAAAAAATCTACACAAACATTTTTCACAGCAGATGTGGAGAGAGACTCATTACAATATGATTTTTATTCCATTTTTTAGAATCGGCTTTTCAAATGTGATGAAAGATGGGGAATTAATGATTTTTTTTTTTTTGCAATTTTTAACAATATTCTTCATTAATGCGCCGAAAGAAATGAAATGTTGTTTTAGAGATTATTAGAGGGATATTGCAAGTGGTTTATGTGGTCAGAAGTGAAAGTCATCCTCTCGAGCACGTGAGGGAAGCGTTTGGTAACAACCAGGTGTTGGAGAAACCGAGGTGAGTGTTTTTAGAGCTGTGAATACTGAAAGGGATTTGCAGGATGCAATAAAATAATAGTTATTATAAATATTTTTCATGAGTGTGGTCTCTTCGGTTTCGACAAAGAGATCCGGTTGTGATCCGAAAGCTTGAAACAGGGGACCCCTGGTGTAAAACATTTGTGTTATTCGTGCGTTTAAAAATTAATGTGCTTACCGTCAAATTCGAATTAATGTTGTAATCGGTGATTGATTGCAGGAGTTGGTGGGGTCAGAGCAGCGTTGCGGGAGCTGGGGGTGGACAAGACGCAAGATAACTAGAGGTATGGAAATTTAAAATAAATTGTGTCAAGATGTGAAATAGTGAAAATATATTTAGAATATGGTAACACGTTTCCATCGCTAACAATGCAAATTTACGGTTATTACTCGTCTTATTTAGTGAAACAATGATACAATAAAACAATTTTGATAATTTCGTACAAAAATTATATCGGATAAATGGGTTCATGAACTGTAATAACGGATAAGGTAATATGAAGTCTTTGTTGTACATTTTTGTGAATTTCGAGTCAAATTTTTTGTATGTTTTGATTCCTAAGTACAAGAAAATCAAAAACAAAATGATAAGACTAAATGTCAAATTGGAAACTCAATTGGCTTTCTATCTGCCCTTGAATGGACAGGCTTGTCATATGGCCGACTTCTAGAGCCTGCATGATTACGAATTACGATAGACAATAGAAGTGTTTCTTAGAGAAGTGTTACAAACTGGATTACGATATGTGTGTAACGACTGGAGTCTGGACAAATTCATATTTGCATAAAATAAAAATTTAGGATATAAAAAAGCGATCTTCATTTAAAATGCTTAAATTCCTATTTTTGCGGAAAACTCATAAATTTGTAAAATATTTTATGAAACATGCATAAAACGTGTAACTGGCATAAATTAAGATATTAAAACATCATAAATATATTAAAAACGTTTTAAGCTTTAAAAAGTTGAAAAATGATACTTTAATACGCTGCAAAAAAAGCATATTTTAAACATGTGATAAACATTTTTAATATGTTTAATATGTTTTGTTGTTTCTAAATACCGGTACTCTCAATTGTCAAATTTATTAAAAAAAATTATTTTAGTACCGTAATGCAAATAATTACCTCATAAACTGTTTTCAAATCTAAAATTTTAATTTTTCGTATTAGAAACGATTAATTTGCCGCCTACTGTAAATCAGGAAAAAATATTGTCATTATAATAATGTTTTTTGTTGTATATTTAAGAATTTTTTCAGCGTATTATGTCCTGGTCAGGTTTTAGTTGCACATGTGCATTAAACTCAATTTATTTTGTATATAAAACTCCGAGCTCTAGTAATGACTTTCAAATGTGGTAACTGTATTCCAAGGCTATTACACAATCATGTGGCTTTTGCAGTAAGTTATTTATGTTTATATATATATATATAAAGAATTTCTATCTATTTGGTCATAAAGTAACTATAAGTAAAAAAAAGTAGTTGAAAAGCTCAAATTTTCTTTGAAAACAGCTTTACGCAACAAGAAAAAAAAAAAAAAAAAAAAAAAGTGTGAAGAGCACTTGAAATCCAGATCGCACCCGATACCGAGAATAAACTCGCCATTACATCATAAGTAATCACTAAGACGCGCTTGCCGTTAATTGTACCCGAGACGCGTCTCCACTTCACTCTGCTCGCCTCATCAAACGTGACCAAGGGATAAGCTGCAATTCTGACAAGGAAAAAACTAAAAACCCGTCAAAAGAGGGCGTAAAACAATCACTTAGATTTTTTTCCCTCTATATTTTCAAGGATTAGCATTAGCCAAAAGCAAAAAGTCATTCTTATCCTTTTGACTCGACGCGGCCATGTTGTTTTCGGCGCGTTTTAGGTTTCCCAATGTGTGCGAGCATCTGGCCATGACCGATTCGTACGTGACTGTGGGCTTTGAACTCGACTCTATTGCCGCCGACGTGGAAATATGGCGCAGGTGCAGCCCCTGGAGACCTGAACGTGCGTTTTCCTCTCGTTTTCCGTCTCAAGTTTCGATTGTTTCTTCTTTTTTCGAACGTAATTTCATTTGTCTCTTTCACTTTTATATCCAAGTTTTCGCAGCCAAATGGCGAGCGCCGCCGACATTTTTTTTGTATGTGTATGTGTGTGTGATAAAAAATTTATTGCGTATCAACTTTTTGCCGGATCCATTTATCAACTGCAAGTTACGGTAGATCCTTGTGCAATGGCTGATCTCGGCGCGCAGTGCGCAGCAGTGTCATAAGCTCCCGGTTTGCAGACGGAGCGTCCATCATTTATTCATAGATGTAAAATTGGCAAGGATTATGGAGGATCTGTTGGGCCGGTGCTGCAAATTATTCACAAGTGTTGGGATCAAACGTCCGCCCGACTCGAAGTGGATTGCGGCGCTCGGCTGTGTGTCTGGGTTGTTGAGAGATAAATATTGTAACTATTTTGTGTCGCGATGGGAGGGAAGTTTTAGGGAAGGAAAAAATGCGAGTTTGATTAATTTTTGAAGTTTTGATTTCAGTTGGTTGTTAGAAATTTATGAGTTTGAAATGTCTGGGTTGTTGTGAGTTTTGGGTGGCTTCGAGTGTGTTTTTGAGTTTTTGCAGCTTGATTTTCAAAATCAGCTGATTTTGTTGTAAGTTATTTCAATTTAAATATTTTTTTTTTAAATATTGACTTAAATTCAGTTAGTTTAAAATGGAAAATTAAATTTCTATTTAAAATTTATAAATTTATTATTTCAACAATTGTAATGTATAAAACTATGCAAATTTTAAAATTGATACTTATTTTAATTCAAAAGTAATATTTTAAAATAAATTTAATAGGTCTATTTATTTAAGAATGTAAGAAATCAAAATAATTCCATTTCTTTGCAAAGCCACCGAAAATTTTCATCTTTATGTGAAAAATCCATAATTTTCCACCAAAGGAGTAAAAAAATATAAAAAAACACAAAATTAGTCCAAACAAATTATTTCAACTCTGCCAGTTGTCATAACAACTAAACTCACCATCACCCATCACCACACCTTTTCCTTACCTCACCTGCACCGAAGCGTGATGCGCTGCAACCCCCGTCGTCTTCTCTCCCTTTCAACATTCAAGAGAAACCGGAGAAGGCGCGAAGAAACGAGAAATTCGCGCGCTCTGCTCATGTGGCGAGCGCCATTTTGGACGAATGCCGAATTTAAATACAAGCCAACACTGCAGTCAGTGCTCATGCGCGCCCATACCTTGAAATATCTCGCGCAACACTCACTCCTTCGACTTCAAACCCAATTACAGCAACCATAAAGACTCGTGCCGCACCCACTTGCACCCATCACTCGGCGCGGCGTAATTGCACGCGACGGCAAGAAGGGGCCACGATCCGGGGGTTGCGAAGACAAAGTCAATGACACATGCATCAAGCGGATTACTTTTCGCACGTCGACGAAACATGCAAAACAGTAATTGATAAAAAATTTAAACGGGTGATCCCGGGGTCGTGGGAGGGCTGGGGAAGGTGGGATAAAGGCTTCTCTGCATCACGCATTGCGTCTATGTTGCGTTTTTCCCCTCGACATTTTCCAATCAACGGATGATTCATTGATTTCTGTGAATTGGAACGTCAGGGGATCGTCCTGGTGCAAGAATGTGCTAATGGCGAGTCGCAGGGGTCAGTAGGGAGCCGGTGATTAATAGGAGTTGAGTTTTTAGACGGTTAAGTGTTTAGATAGATATGTTGTTGATGTCAAAAAATGAGATTTTTCATGAATTTTTAATTGGGAAATTGTGATGTTTGGCTTAAAGAAGAATTTAGATAGATTAAGCAATGTAGCATACATTTATTTTTATTTTTATTTCACATCGCTAGATTGAATTGTAATACGATATAAGATGTAGGTAATAAGTACACAGTTTTACACACTTACTAATTTCCTTTCTGCTGCAAAATTATTGATGCGTTTGTATTTTTTTAATTCTGCTTCTGCATTTTTTGACTCCGTTTCGGCAATATATCATCAATCTGAAAGATGAGTCTTTTGATTTGGAATTTCGAAATACCGTAATAAATATTAAAGTTAATCGACAAAATTACGATATGTTTTAGAATAAAGTACTGACATAGTGAATAACAAACCATAACTAACTATTAAACTATTAAAATTACAGCAATTTTAGTCAAAATTTTAATTTAAATTTTTTTTTTTGCTTTTATAAATTTCTATTTTTTAACAAAATCATTTTAAAAGATGTTCTGTATTAAAACCTCACTGTTACTCAACCAAAAATCGAGAATTAAAGATTAAAATTACAACTTCTACTTGCGATCGAATTATAATTGCAAAAAAACTCTATTCTATTTTTTCTCTCTCACAAAAAAAGAAAAAAAAGAAAAAATCGACAATGTTGATCGAACTGCAGCCATGAGCAGCAGAATCGAATCGAAGGTTGTAGGGGAAAGGTAAGTCGATGCAGAGGTATTTAGAGCCCATGGGTGGGGGTGCGTGGGGATGATGGGAGTTTGACACGTAGCAATTAAGTGGGACAGACTCGTGGGCGTCGCGGAACCGCTGCGAGAGTCTGAACCTGTTGGGAAGAAGAGAGAGGCTGCCATTGGACAAAGGGAATGGCATCCTGTCAAAACTGCATGATATAATCATCGAGAGCGAAGGCTCGTACAATGCAATCGCCGTGACAGGGCGCTAGTGTGTCCCTTTCAATTAGGGGGGACAATGCGCACAGACGCGTTGCCTCCGTACTGCCACAATGGCCGCCAGGGTCTAATGAGAAGTGCGTGCGAGTGGGGGGTCGGTGCTCGTTAGGCGTCGAGGGGGCTTCCGAGTCGATCTCGTTTGTCTTGCGTTCCTCCTTAATTGAGACGCAGATCCCACCCCCACTTGTGCCTGTCATCGCCACTGCGAGCAAGTGTCGCATCGCCAGGTCATTAGCAATTTTTTTTTCTTGAGGAAGAGGTTTTTGTGTGAAAAATTGTCTTTTATATATAGGGGGTGGAAGACTGGGAAATTTTTTTTTTTTTTTTTTGGTTGAAAATTTGGGGTTGGATTTGAGCATTCCTTTAGTTGGTAGGAACTGAAGGTTTGTGAAAGGTCAAGCGGGTCGAGGATCCACGAGAACAGTAAGCAGAAATGAGGTGAGAAAAAAAGGCCTGTTGTGTTGACCGAGTGCTCGGTGACCGTTTGCTTTTCCCACCTCGCTTGTATGCTGAGCTTGGTGCTGAGTAAATATTTAGTCCCCCGGTTGTGAACGGTGGTGAAAACAAGCTCATGCTTATGTGTTCCCATTCGTGGCGCCTGTTATTTCCACATTTTCTACTTGATTTTTATCATAATTGGTTTGGTTTGGTAGGTGCGGGTCTGTGAGTGACGTTAAAAGACACTTGGAACTGAAATTGGTCTGTAAGTGTCTGGAAATTGCAGAAAAGGAAAAATAAAATTTGATACTTGAGAATTTAATTATTGTATGTTAGGGAAAGTTTAGTTGCGTAAAATATTGAGTGACAATTTTTGCATTAAAAGTACAGAAATTTTAAAGTGATTCTCAGAGGACAGTTGTTCATAGTGCGTGGTTAAATTTTCTTCAAAATGAGTGAACTTCTGTTTATTCAAAGAACGTTGATTAAATTTTATCATTTTTAAGTAAAAGTACAGGTATGATAATTCACGTAGTTGTGTTTTTTATTTTTAAAAACTTTTAAGATGTACTATAAAGTTAGGCCTTTTTGTATTTTAAACATTAGACGGTTTGCGTACACGTCTTAAACGAAAACGAAATATAAATCACTTAACGCAATTTTTTCTCTTAATTTTTACGGAATTTTGATAAAAAAAATTTGATGTAAATTTGGATTCATAGTTATAGGAGTTATATCGAATTATTTAGGTCCAAATTTCTGACCCTCTTCGATAAAAATCTAAATCTAGCTATTAAATATACCCATTAAACATATTTCATCATTTGACAGAATAAACAAAATTTTACTAACAAAAATCTTACGCCATCTTTATAAGTTTAGAAAACACTACGAAATGCATACCGTACTATAAAACAAATACAATTTTAGTGCTAAAACAGTAGTAGCATTAAAAAACAAAGACGTAGAATGCTTTTTCCGTGAATTACACAAAACTATTTTTAAAACCCCAAAAAATATCCGGAACGAAAATATACTAAGCTTTAAAAAAATGGAAAAAATGTTATTTGTGCGGATTGGGATAGATGTCAGCTGTGCAAACAGCGCATTAAGTGGCACGCAATGCAGTGGGTGGGCAATATTCCTTTCTCGGATTGTGACACGGCAGTTTTAGCTGACGTTTTCACAAGGGATTATCCGCAACTATTGGGCGCTTTTTAGCTGACGTGACCCATGTTTGTCCTGTCTCTCCAAAATGATGGCGTCAAACGCTCTCATCACTTCGAGCGACTCTGATCCAGCCTTAGATAAGACTTTTTTTCCTCCAGCCTCTCGAGCCTCGAAGTGTCATTTGGAAAAAAAATGTTGTAAAGAGTTGTTAATTTGTAACAGCCTGCAAACATAATGGATTTACGCAGACTATAATTTGGCGCAATTGTGTGGTTGTGGAAAGTCGGATCGCGAAGGAGGTCAAGGGTTTTTAAAGAGAGACAGAGGGAGAAATGGCGCCCTCTTGACTCGCTGCTGAACCATTCTGGGGACCGAGATGAGACGAAATGGCAGCGATGGGGCGATTAACCCCTTGTCACAAGATGTTCGCACACAGAATTAGCCGGAAGTGTTGTGCCGGCGAGGGTGCACATGATGGTAATAACACCGGAAATGGGGATTGCAAAATGGAAATGAAAACAAGGTCTTAATTTAGAGGTTATTGGAAAGTGAGGTGTTGAATGAAGATGGGAATAAACAGTGATGTGAGATAAATTTTTGAAACATTTTTTAAAGTAAAATATTTCTTTGGTGTATATTCTTGTTTTGGTTGCCATGACATTATTTTCGCTTGGGATAAATAAAATTTTTAGAATTTTTATTTTTTTGCAACAGCAGTGAAAAGATTTCAGTTGGTGAAAAGTATAAAGTATAAATGTAATTGTAATCTGCTTTTCACTTGAAGAATTAAAGGTGAAAGTTTGTGCGCGAATAGATAAACGACAAATAAGTTAGTGTTTTGTTAAGGATGAGAAGCGAAGTAATAGCGGAAATAGTTTGGTGTTCGAATGTTTAAAATGCATTACGCTTTTAACTATAAAAAAATCTATTTGTTTTAGTATAAGATGCGTTTAATATTTTGGAATTTTTCGTCAGTTTTAGGAACTATACTGTACATATACAAGATAAAACCAAACAAATTTTAAATGTGAATTTTGTTGTTTTTACAAATCGTAAAAATAATCATGGCGAGATATTAAAAAATGTAATTTGCATAGGTTTAGTTTTTGGAGCACATTTATTTTTTTTATTATTCCTATCATTTTTTAATAATTTTTTTTAATTTACAAGTATCAAGCATTTTGTGCAGCATAACCTGACTTAAAAATTACAGTGTACTTTGTTTTTGTTTATACGATTGTAGACGAACACTCTATACTCTGAAATTGCTCACATCACTTTCATCAAAAACTCAAAAATTCTAAAAAACAATAATCTAAACACAAATTAATATAAGTGGTGATTTACTCGTTCTAAAACTACAACCATGACTTCTCACATAATAAGTGAATAAAATAACAAACTAAACATTATTTTTATAACATCAGCTTTACTTCAGAAGGTAGGGGAAATTCTTTGAAATTGATTTTCTCAACGAAGCGTTCACTCTTTGCTTTAACCGATGAATTAAAAAAAATCCATTTCACATTTTATTATAAACCCGTCATTATTCGGGCGATGAAACCAAAAGCGCGATAAAAATGGCGTTGCCGATGGAAATCAGGGAGAGAGGAAATTTCCCACGGATGCTGCTGTCAACTTTCTCCGCCTCTGATATCTTCATTTCATCTCATCTTGCACGAGCGGATGATGACGCAAGTGTTGGTAATTGCTCGTCTCTCTCAGACTTAGGACATTATTCGTCCCTGGTGAGCGCTAATTATCGCCAAACCTAGCGAAGCTTGTACTCGCGCCGAGTGTTTAATTACTAGCTATGCTGCGAACGGCGCGGGGAGAGGCGTGCGGGGGTGTCGGGGGTTGGCAATCTGCCGCGTGCAATTTGTCTGCGTCTTCTTTATTCACGCCTACGTGCACGCTTCACCGCAGCGCACTGGGGTTTGGCAGTGCAGCTGCCCGGACCGCCAATCAGAGGCGTTGGGGCGACGAGTTGCCGTGCACTGATTCGTTAGTCGGCGATGGGCACATTACGCGGGGATAAGCTGGCGTCTCTCGTCCCCCACGCCACCCCTCGGCGTTCCCCCATCCCTCCTCCTCTCCCTCTCGCGTTCTCGACGCCCCTCATCCTCGGTGCTCTTCAGAGTCGCTCTCCTCTCGCCATCCCTCCCCATCAGAGCCTGTCTGAAGCCCATTAAACGGGCGGCTTTCAATCGGGCGACAATTCGATCGAGCAACCCTCCAATGGCGATGTGCGCATGCCCCCAAATTGAATTCTGCATCGCACTCGCCGGGGGATCTCGTTGAAATTTGCGGGCCTTCGCTCAATAAAGACGAGCTTGGGTCACGGGAAAGGGAGAAAGGGCTCAAATAGCGAGGAAAATGTGCAGTGTTCGTTAATATCGGAGTGGGTGGTGGGAAATAATGTTTTCTTTTAGGTTTTTTTTTCTTTCCTCTTTAGATAGGGGTTGATGAGGATGCGGTTTTATTAGGTGAGAGTTGAAGGATTTGGGTCTTTGGAGAGGATTTTGGATTGTAATTTTTTTTGTTTGGTGGTTTTATTTTATGTTAAATTTTAATTGTTTGTTTTTCTAAATAATATTTATAGTTATTAATATTGTGAAAATAAATTGTAAATACTACGATAAATGATGATGTTTTGAGCGCTTGTTGCGAGTATAGATAAGTTGATTTTATGTAAAATCAAGGGACAAATTTAGAGAAATTGTATGAAATAAAATTTATTAACTTGGGCTTTTTAAAGAGTATGGCTAAAGCCTATTTTACATCGATGCGACGCAGCATGCAAAGAAAAATGTTGCACACTTTGCGCGCCTCGATTTTGCGAACATAATTGCAAACTTCACGCATCAATATGCCACAATATGTCAACAACAGCAATATGTTACAATTGAAAGTTTTCAACTTGTGATTCTGTCAATTCTGATTAAAAACGGTCTCGCTCGAAAGTTCGCTTGAAGATTTGCATCTATGTAAACAGAAATTTGCGTCGATGTAAATAGGGCTTTAGTAAAAAATCAATTGAAACTCTAGTTTCAGCTATTTGATGCTTGCAAAATCTATAGGTATCGTATATTTTTACGTGCATTTTGGATGATATAAAATGTTGAGAATTTCTTATCATTTTAAATCAAATTTTTAGAAGGGTAGTGGTTTTTATGTAGCATAAACAGAGTTGGAATCTACTGTATATTTTTTTTAATTAGATTTTTGAAAATTTGGGCATTTATTGTAAAGATAGAAAAAAATTTCTTTAAAATTTATTGCACAAGTTATTTCTACTTAAATTTTATTTTACATAATTACTGAAAAAAAAATACAAAACTAATTATCATTAATTCAGCTGAGTTTTTACATTTTGTATGAACAATTCTCACTGGCGAATTATAAAGTTTAAAACTTTTCCTTTCCCTCCCCATCTCCGCATTTGCAAGTTGCAACGGGCTTGAATTTTATTTCCCTTCTCCACATCTTTTTTCTCTTCTTTTATTTCATTTTATTACCGTCTAAACTCGTCGAAAATCCTCTTTCCAACATAGTCTTGAAAGTGAGGGAGTTACGCACGTGGGGATTTCACCAAAAGGATTAAGGACTCGTTGGGACTTGGCGTTTTATGCACGCGTCTCGTGTTGGCGATGTCGCTTCGGTCGCTCCTAATTTGCTTAGAGCGCCTCTCAGGGCCCAATTAGTACTAATAGGAGTGCGTAGAACAATTTTGGCTTCATCTATGGAATTATAATAGCAAATTCCCTCAGCGACCCACCTGGCTTAAGCTGCAATATGATGAAAGCATCAAAACCAAACTTACAAACCCCTCTCCCACACACCCCCAGAATCCTACCAATCCTTTATCTACTAAAATGACCGACAAAAAAATTTTAGTAGAAAAAAAAAATTATTTTGGCAACCCGCGATTTTTTTTTTTTTTTTTTTAACGGTGGATTTCTTGGTGTAATTTTGTTGCGTCTCTCGTTATCCGGTCGCCGGAGAATCGTTGCCTGATGCGGAAGTTGGACCAATCAGCGTGAAAGACAAGCCGAGGCAAGGTCGGTGTGAGAAAGGAAATCTTGTCACGTGTTCTTTTTCTTTTTTCACCCGGTTTTCCATCGATTTTTCCACCTATTTTTCTCTCGGGATGTCTCTGTGTTGAGTGATTGACTGAATACTGACAACTTAAACTCGGTGAACTTTTCTTCTTTAGTGTGGAGTGAGGGTTTTGTTGGTGCTGTTTTGATTTTTAAATGGGGTATTTTATTTATTTTTGTATTTTGATCTATTTATCTTAGTTGCCCCTTGGCTTTTCTGCAAATTCCTATATTAATTTTAATTGATTATAAAAAGATCAGAAATTGGTCAAGATCAATATATTTGAAAAATTGTTTTTAGAAAATGTTAACAATTATTTAAAAATAAATTAAAATTTACTAAATGCGATTAAACCACACATTTTATGAAAATTGGTTCGCATGGTTCAATAAAATGCAATAAAATTTTGTTTATAATTTTTTTTGCGATAAATGCATTCTTGCTGACTCTTTTGAAAAATTTAAAAATATCAATAATGTCAGCTAATATGTCGACTGATACTAATTTCAATTTTTTTTTCTGAAATATCGACCGACATATGATGCAAGAATCAGAATTGCGTGGTCAAGCTATATTTAAAAGTGCAATAAAGATGTTTATTTTTTTTTAAATAACAATATCTTTATTTTGCACCACTTTTGAGAATCCGATCTCTGATTTTTATTTTCGATCCTAATCGATGAAAACAAGTCTTGTTTTTCATTTCTTATGCTTCTATAGTACATCTCTTTCAGACACATTGACCCTCTTTTCTTCATCCCCGACTCCTAGTGAAGAAAGCACGCAGCGCCATGGGTGGCAATTTTTTCACAAAGTACCGTGTTTTGACTTTTATGGGCGTTCCAAATATAGAGAGTAAATAGAAATAGTTTTCGACTTGTTTATCCCTTTGCGACTCTTTCTCCCTCGACCAACAATGGCGTCGACACCCCGTTGTACAGTGCAGGGCCCAAATCTAATTTCGGTGCGAATTGAACGCGCGAGTCCATTGTCCAGCATTTCTAGTCTTCATCCCACCCACGCACAATGCAACATTCGGACACTGGTGTAGTGTGACTGGCTGGCTGCCCCTATGTGCCATCGACCGCTCCTCGTTTCCCCCATCTCTTTTCACCGTGTCTTGGAATGGAAGGAAGGCAAGGGTGCCACAGAATGGATGGGAACTTCTTTATATACAGTCTAAAAGGGGAGAAAAAGTGAAAGTGAGGATGAGGATTGATTTGGAGGAATGGCGAGAGGGGTGGTCATGGTCAGTGTTGGAATTGAAGGGTTTTGGGTTTTGAGAAATTATATTTATTTTTAAATTCAGTTTGAGAAAAATTCAAAAAGATGAAGGGTTTTTGCAAACGACTAGAATGATCATCTACGAAGGAAAAAAAACAAGAGTGGCATTCGTAAAAATTTTCTTAGAAATTTACTTACAGTAAGTCGATCAGAGCATTATATAAACAATTTTAAAATTTTTTTAGTGGTTTTTATTAAGCAAAATATACTCATTTCTTAAGTTTAAGTTTATTTTTACAAGTTCGTTTTAAATGATGAAGAACTGTGAGTGGCATTTTGGCTATTGATTAAAGCTTAGTTATAATTAGAGACCGGATAAATGCATAAATGCATAGAAAAAATTTTTATGGCTTAATAAGGCGTTTTTTGGTAAAATCGCATATTTTGCTTTTTATGCGGGGAAAAAGCATAAAACGTTAAGAAAACGTTAT
>JAQFZP010002145.1:0-14992 GCA_034695745.1 Geophilus truncorum | reverse complement strand
ATGCCAAAAACCCTTTCTCCCTTTTCATTTCTCCCTGCGAATTCAAACCCTACGAGACTTTCTCTGGAAATGATCTTTTCATGTAGGATATCAATGCTCAATTTACCACTCGCCAACATCACGTCTTTGAAGTTGAGGGCGGCGTAATACACAGAAGCAATGTTTGGAGACTGATTGTGAACCAAACTTGTTTCTTGGTATTTCAGACTAGACATGTCACCGATTGTTGTCGTTATGCAACACGTGCCAGACATAGTGGGTTTCGTTGGAGCGAGAGAAATGTGCGAGTAAAATCCCCATTTGCCATCTCTGTAAATGTTCATCAACAAATCCTTCGCGAAGATGTCCTCGGATAAAAGCGGGATTGTAGATTTGACGTTGCCGTACGAAGAATCGAAGACGAAGCGGACTTGGTGCTTGTCTTCTTTCTTCAGGCAGTTGACCATTCCCACAATGCCGCACGTTGGTTGATTTTGCGATTCGAGCCATAATGTCTGATTGTTCGACAAACTGCTCAGTTCTGTCTTCAATGTTTCCAACCATGATTCGTAATTGAATTCGTCGATGTTAAGCGTTCGAGCTTCTTTAACACCAGATACCTGAAATGCAAGAAATTTGTAAACTCGAAATAAACCTATTGTACCTCAACTTACTTTTCGTATCAAGCGTGCTTCGTACAAAAACCCATCTCCTCTAATGGACACCGTCTTGAATCCAGTTGCTTGAATCGAGTTTTCCAAATCTGTCTCTTTTACCAGCGCCATTCCTCCTGCTTCACTAAAAAATCTCACCAGAGGACTGTTAGTCTTTAGTTTTATAACAAGTGCAAATCCACCGGGTTTCAACGAATCGTAGATGTTCTTGAGTATTACTGTGATTTTCTTTTCGTCTTCATTCAACATTTGTTTCCATATAATCAGATCAACTTGATACGAAAGTGGTTTTGCTTCCATATCGCATATTTCCGTCTTAAACGACTCGGGTTTCTCTGCTGGAAAATTGTCCTTTGTCTTTACGGTAAATGTATATTCTGGTTTTATCATTGGCTGCAACAAAATTTCAACCACAGTTTCAGCCAAAGCTGTGTTCTTGTTGCCCAACACTTCTGCAATTTTAAAGTACATTTGCGAATTATCTCTCACAACATCTAGGAATGGTTTCAGAAAGTGAGAGAATAAATACGTTGCTGATTGATGGTTTTGAAGTGCATCTTCAAATAAAGTTGCCATCAGTTCCTTGACTTGTTTATTGCTGCTTGCTGCACTAGGAGAAACTTTACCAGAAGTCGAGAAATGGTTAAATTCATTTGCTAAATCAAATAAATTTGAATTTTCCTGCAACTTCTTAGTGATTTCACTCAAGGTCTCCTGAACGAATTCTTTGTAGCTCTCCCCGGCACTACTTTGTGCATCCGGTGCAATTGAAAGACAGCTGTATCAAGTAAAAAAAATTGTTATAAGAGATTTACGAAATTTTTATTTCTAATACTTGTCATCGAAATAAGGTACGAAATGGTATTCTTCTAACACGGGTGGTGGTTGGCGGAATGGTCGACGGCTGGTCAATGTCGTTGTCACGCCTTCGAGTTTAATTCCTGCACACGTGACAAAGTTTTGGAAGATATTCATACGTACTGGCACGCCTTAAAAATTTAGAGAATCTCTTTCAGTGCTGCCATCTTTCAGCAACTTAAAATATTGTTTTAGTTTTAAAAATAACCACATTGGCACTGCACCTTGTTAACCCTTCCATTACCAACCATGTTAAAAATTTACACATGAAACAAACCTGAATAGGAAAATTTTTTTATTTGTTAATAAATTTTTTTTTTTTTTGCCAAGTTCGTTCATATTCTCATGAACTATATTCTGGCCAATTTTCGCGTAAAAAAATTTATTAATAATAAAGTTATAGCTCTTGCAAATTCTTTGCCCCTTAAAGTCCTATGAGACTTTGATTGGTTAGGCTTCCTGCTACAACTCAAAAAAGAGTTCAAAGTTTTTGTGTACAATGACCTACTTTCCGTTTACCCCTAGCCTAGGTGCACAGCAAACATGTGTAAATTTTTAACATGGTTGGTAAAGGACGGATATTTTCGCGACCCGGCAATGGAAAGGTTAAGGTTGACCACAATAATCACGCAGTTTTGAGCAAACATATTCTAATAATTTATACATTCACATCTCGATTGGAAGTGAGTGGCCACGTATCAAGAACACACGAACACAAATAAAAACGACAATGTAACAAAACACAAATGTAACTTGAGGTTTTAATTTTAAACCAATTTTTCTCATTAAATATAGTGACCAGCATGAGTGCCGCCATCTTGAATGGCAATTGATAGAAATGCTATTCATTATTCATTCTTAAAAATAGAGGAGTGATACGATACCTTATTATACCATAAAACCTGTCCTTATTTAACTACCTTTTAAGAATATAATGCTACCTATTGTTGAAAATATATTATTTTTACATATGTATACTGTAATCCCAAATGTCTAAAATTGGCTTCAAGTTAGATGTGAAACTAAATATTAGAGGTATGAAGCTGAGTAAAATATAAAACTTTTTTGACAACTTAATATAGAATTAGATTTGCTTCAAACAGTTCTGGTTACATGAGTCGTGATCGGTTAGACTTTGCAAACACAACCCATCTCAACTTACTTTTTTTATCTTGCACTACACTCAGATGCTGAATTGGGTCGATGACAACATGTTGTACTCTTGTTGGTAATCGATGTTTATTTTCAAATGCGTGGATTAAACTAAACTGCAACATTGTGTCTATGAACGAAATCCATTGCTCTTTCCACTCTAAATGACCAAATGTTCCATCCAAGTTTGAATGTAAGACTCCCTGAAACATTGGTCCATATTCGTAGCCACTAAGCCAAAGTTTCTTGTAAATGTCTTTTTTCTTCAATATTAAAGACTGGGGATCTTCTTCTGAAGAATCGAGATCAACGTTAGATTCGGCAATCTGAATCTTTCCACTACAAACAACGCCACCGGCTTCACTGATCGTGAACGTCCCGTCACCTTCAACAATGTCAACTTGAAGTTTAACGGTTCCTTTATGAAAATTGCCAAAAATCATGGTTGGTAACAATATCTTTTGAAGTATTTACAAAAAATATTTCTGACCTGTGCTTGGTAAAATAACGGCGCGATCCAAAGAAACATTCTTCATTTCCACAGCGATTTCTTCAAAAACTGTATTTTTCAATTTAGCAAAAGCTTTCCAAGCCAATACCTAATAAACAGAGTCAATGAAAGCTCCAACTGAATAAACGAACAATAAATTTATACCAAATATCCAGTGGCTGGAAAAAGCACGCGACCATCAACGGTATGATCGACTAAATAATAATCTTCGGTGTCCTTTTTGGAAATATCTACTTCGTATACCAAACCGGAACTAGAATTTCTGCTGAGGTAATCATCAATGCTCGCAACGACCCAACTGTCGGAATGATCCCATTCCAGTAACGGTGATATAGTGGGTGTGTTCACGGGTACTGGATACTCCGGTGGTGGACTCAACTTCGACATCAATAAATTCACACCATTCACGAAAAGTCTAAAATAAAAAATAATCGAAAATGAAAAATATTTATAAGCAGTGGTAAATTCTTAGCCACTCACTGGCCAACGCTGTTGAGTAAAAACTGATAGTTGTTTGACTCGTTGCGTTTCATAAGGCTCAACACTGTTGCATCGTTACCAACGGTTCTTCTGATGACCGGCGTCAGGTGGCCGTGAGCGGCGATTTCAATAACAATTGCATTTTTAGGTATCTGTTTGACCGCTTCGTAAAACATGACTGGTTTAACCAAGTTATTGCAATAATATGCAGGTGAAGCGCATTTGCCCACTGGATTTGTTTCTGCGTCCAGTACCGAAGAAGAAATCCAACGAGATGTTCGTTCTTTTGGATTTGGTATCAACTATAGTAAACAAAAATAATTAATTACGTAATTTTTAACACAGATAACAATACCTTTTCTAGGTTTTTTCTCAGACCGGGCACAGCTGGTTCCATGTCCGGACTGTGAAATGCTACCGAAGAAACAGCAACTTCTTTGTTAAACACTTTCATTTCTGTTAACTGAGCTAGAAATCTTTGCATTAGTTCTTTGGATCCAGAAACAGTGACAGAAGTCTCAGCGTTGTGACAAACAACGTCCAGTCCTTTCGGAATAATCTTTTTTACATTATCCCACTCCATTCCTACAATGAAAATATTATTTAGTTTAAATGTAGTTTATTTCAGCTAAAACTTACCAACTGCTGCCATTGATCCTGGTGGCGGGTTGATGTCAACAACACATTTGCCTCTCCAATAAGCAGCTAATACAGCTTGTTCTTGAGTGAAACAACCGTCAGCGTAGGCACAGCCAATTTCCCCAAGCGAATGCCCAGTAATGCCATCTGGTTCTACCCCCAGCCAGTGCAAAGTGTCAACGAGGGCAACTTGAATCGACACTGAAGTAAGGAAGTTGTTGAGGTAGTAAGTTTGTGATTCTTGTGTTGCATTCAGCAATAAATCCAACAAGTCCATCCCTTGTGATTTCAAAATCTCATGCGAATTCACAATGGAGTTTTTGAAGACATCCAGTTGCATTAACTCTATTGCCATTCCAATCCATTGGCTGCCCAAACCAGAAAATACAAACCAAAGTGGTCTTTTACCAGAGTCAAGTTTCTGGAATAAAAAATGCAACTTATTGTAATTTCAAACGACTGTATTTAGCTATCTTAGATTTCTTGCCTTCACTTCTTCTTTGGGTTCTGTGCTATTGAGAACGATGTAACCTCTGTATGGATGACTTATTCCAGCTGGTGGTTGATCTGTGAAATTACTCATCAGATCAAACGTTCCTTTGTTTTTTGTGCTTTTCATGTGGTTGATTATCTTTTGGACACAAACTTTGGTTCGACCTGAGCATCCAAAAATTCTTAGGTCATTGACCGTTAGTTGCGGTGTCTTCTTCGGAGAGCGTAGAATCAAATGTGAATTGACAGCGCCAAGACCAATGCTGTTTATTGCAACCAAACCTCCATTCCACTGTAAATTCTTATCCACAACCTTGAATAAAATTAAAGTGGTAAATGTCTAGAAATGATACACAAAATGCATACAATAAACTCACTTTAATTCGTCCATCAATAATGGCTTCTAGGGTTGGACGTGGTTTAGAGAAATGAAGATTTCCAGGAATGACTCCACTTTCCATAGCTAGAATAATTTTAATTATTCCACACATTCCTGAAGCTGCTTCTGCATGTCCCATATTGGACTTAACTGCGCCAATCAGCAATGGACTTAATCGGTTATTGCAAAAGACATTAGCTACGGCTTTAATTTCTGCCGGATCACCGGCAGGTGTTCCAGTGCCGTGAGCTTCAAAGTAAGAAATATCTTTAACATCTATTTTTGAACTTTTGTATATTCTTCTGAGCAGTGCTTCTTGTCCCCTACTGGATGGATATGATTGTCCTAAAACCAAACAAAGTTTTCAAGAGTAAATGCATTAAAAATATATTATTGGCTAAAAAGAAGACTTTTGAACCATTGTGTGTTAATTACCTTCTTCCTTGAACCCATCATTGTTACTCATACATGTAACAATCTCTGCGTAAATTCTTCGGGCTGCTGCCTTTCGTTGGATTAATATTGCCGACACTGCTTCGCTCCTGGAGAATCCCTTACCTATAAAAGAAATTACTTATATATAATCTGCAATAACTTTTAATATTAATACTTACCATCACCATCAAAACTTCTACAAGTTCCATCTATTGATAACATTCCAATTTTAAAGAAGTTCAGCGTTTGAAAAGGATTTAGGCAGAGACTTGTAGCAGCCACAATTGCTTGGTCGCATTGACCAAATTCCATTGCATGTATTGCCTGTTCCAAAACAACAAGACTTCCAGAACAACCTGTGTCCAGTACAAAGCTGGGTCCTAGCAAAGATGCATGATTAAAATGTAGATAATACCAATTGGTGTATAAGTTACCGGTGAAGTCAAAGAGGAAAGATATTTTATTCGCAAGCATGCACATAGTGCAACCTAGAATCTTAAAACCATTTGTCTTTTCAGGCTCATACATCCTTAACTCTTGCGTTTCTATTTTGCTCAATGCTACAAAGACACCCGTGTTGGAGTTGCGAAGAGACTGTGGATCGATTCCTTGAAATAGAAACTCACTGATTCAGAATGTAAAAATCTTAAAACTACAGTAACACTAAAATTTAGTTGCCATTACCTGCATCTACAATGGTTTCATACACAACTTCCAAAAGAAACCTTAGCATTGGGTCCATGTCTGCAACTTGTAGTGGAGGAATCCCAAAAAAGCTCGCGTCAAATTTGTCGAGATCCTTCATCTTGCCACTTCTTTTCGGCGTTCCCCATAATCCTAGATAAAAGTAATGTTTTCTAAACTATTTCCTTTCACATGACAACAGGTCTAACCCGGAGTCCAACGCCGATCGTCTTCAGTGACCATGTCAACACCGTCGTAGAGCTTGTCCCGAAATTCCCAAACATTGTTGGATTCCGGAAACCGTCCGGAAACACCGCTAATTACATAATTATTCATTTTCCTACAGCTGGCCATTGAGAATTCACTGCAATTCACTGTAAATGAATCAATAAATGTTGTTTTTCCTTTATATCAGTTTCACTGACCAGTGTGAACTCAACCTTTATCTTGGACCGGAGCTTCACAGAAATGAGAAATTAAATATCTAGTTTGAGATGATAACTTGAAATACGGTACTATTCAATCTATTAGATGTCTTAGGGCCGATTACACCAACAACAGTTACAATTTAAACCGAGTTTAGCACTAATTTTAACAATAATTGGTTAAAGTGCAGTTAACTTTCATTCACCGGCCCTAAGAAAATTTTAAAATGTCAATTACTTTTCTGTTTAAAATAATGTATGCTATTTCTGTCATTCTGCGCATGTAAATTAACATTTTTTTAATGGTAAATTTTAACACCAGATGGCAATGGACCGTTAACAAGAATGTTTGACATTGAAAAACTCATAAAAGTCATGTGAAATTTAATCTTTTTCAAGTACAAAAATCGAATTTTTTGTCAATTACTTTGTAATCAACATCATCACCACAGATAAGAATAATACACTCTCAGTCTCTCAGTTTCAAGTTAATCTTACGTATAATTCATCAAATTGATTTTCTTCTTTAAAAATTGAAATCAACTATTATTTTATTTCAACATTTTAAAATCCTATTTATTGTTTATAATATAAATTAATTAAATTTGAAGTCAGTTACAGCCAGAAATTTACTGACATATTGAAAAAAAATTAAAGTTTAGGTCTTGAACTTCGACTTTTAAATACCAAAATGTTTCTGTTAATTGTTATGATATTATTTTGTGTTTAGAATAAAAAGTTTTATTTTTGTCATCAGTTGTGTTTTCTGTGTAGCTTTAACTTCTTATTTTTACTCAGAATCAGAAGTGAAAAGTTTAATGCTTCACAAAAAACGAAAGAAAAACTTCAACAACATGTTCTAATTGCATATACCGTATTGATATTTATTCCAAACATTCAACTTCTAAAGTACAATTCACAAATAGAAACATAAGGCTTGTAAGCTAGCGTCATCTCTCGTCAGACGATACAAATTTTAAATCGAATTATTTTTAATTTAGCAAAAACTAAGAGCAAATATGTTTGAAACTAAATTTACACTACATAAAAGGATTATCGTATATAACCAGAAATATTTCTAAATGTTAGCTGTAAGTTAAATTAAGTTGACGTTGACATTAAGGACGAAATGTCAGTTTTACTTCGGTACATATTTATGAACAATTTCAGCAACTTTATCAACATTCTCTTCATGCAAGAATGATACATGATCTCCTGGCACCAATTCAACTGTAACTCCACCACTGCAAACCTAAAAATGACAATAAAAATAAAATAAATGTTAGTCTTTTGCATGTCCATTGTAGTTTTTTGTGGGTGCAACAATGTACCGTATGGTACGGTAGCGTATTTATTACTTACTTTTGCTAAATCATAATCAGAACCATGCATTTTAAGGGCATCGGTGTTTCCTTCACCTCTAACGAGAACGAATGGCGTTTGCGCTTTCTGTTTCGGTGGTTCGTAATGATAAATCAACTGTGAACTCTCGCGGAACATCTCAAAACTTTGCTTGACTTCTTCAGGAGTCAGTCCAAAACCAGCTTTGGAAATTCTCTCTGCAACAAGGTTTACCGATTCCTCTTCTGATGTATCTTTCAAACTTTCCTTTACCTAAAAAATAAGAAATATTCCAAATATTTATGTCTTGTAAGTTATTACACACTTTCCCTTTACTATACCTCTGCAAAGTCAACTTCGATAAAATGGGAGAGATAAAATGGGAAAAGTACAGACGACGACTTTGATAGATCGGCGGAAATATCTACATAAAAAAAAACATAAAAATAAACCATAGTTGATTTTCTACTGTAATCATTTAATTGAGAATAAATAATAATAAGAATTTGGTGATCAAATCTCGTGATTTAATCTCAAGTTTTCCCTAGTGAATTTACCACGAAGATGATGATGTGAAGCCTCGAGAAACAATACAGAACCAAGTGCTTTTTTAGCACCATACTTCTTTTCTAAAAGAGCCACCATTTCTAGAAGTATCAAACCTCCAAAAGAGTAACCACCCAAATTATATGGTGGCTTTGATTGTACATTTTCTATTTCCTAAGGGGAAAAAAAATCAATGTTTTTATTTTATACATTTTTCTAATTATTTATAAACGTTTCCTTACTTTTAAATAATGTTCAGCCAATTCTGTAACTGTTTTCCTCGGTGTATCCGCAGTCATTTGAAGTCCGTAAACTGACATTTGCAACTTAGACGCCAAAAGATTCATCGATGATGCATTTCCCTCTACCGGATGAATCAAGAAAAGTGGACGCTTGAATTCATCGCTGATTGCATTCATCTTGACCAAGCACGTTTTTGGAACTAATTCTTTAACGTCGTAACTAAACCAAGACATTATCTTAAATATCAATAAAAACAACATTGCACATCACTTACTTGATCGGTTCAATTTTCTTGTAAGGACTTTCTTCTTCACTCGCCCCAGCACCGTCAGATGTCAACTTTTCCTGCATTTCTTTCAGTTTGGCCACTGTCAGTTGGCGAATTTCTGCAGCTGAGAGGTTAATGTCGTAGTTTCTTTGAATGGTTTGTTTTATTTCAATTCCCATGACTGAGTCTACGCCTAACTCGTTCAATGTTGAGGTTTCGCTCAAATAAGTCACGTCTTTTATGCCTAAAAATAAAAAAAAGTGGTTTGTTTCAAGTTACTTGATCAAACTCTAAAATTATTACCTAAAATGCTGGCGACCGTCTCCAGCAACGTCTTCGACATCAAGTCATCTTTATCATCAGTACTAGCGAGAACGTAACTCGTGACGACCGGATGTGGTTGACACAGGAAAATGTCGAGGGTATTCAGACACGAGCTAATTCTTTGGGGCAGTGTTCCAAGAATTTCAACTTCGTTGCTAATCTTTTCTTGTTGAAGAATGCCCACGTCTCCAACCGCACCCCATTGGATGGCAAGTGCAGGAAGACCAAATTTCTTTCTTCTTTCGCAAATTCGCTCCATGGTTGAATTAGCAAATGCGTAGTTCGTCTGACCGGCGTTGCCCAAGCCGCAAGCGATGGACGAGAAACACACGAACCAATCCAAAGAATCGCGACAAAGAGCTCTGGAAGCGACGTCCAAGTTGTGCGTACCTAGCAACTTGGGGTCGGCCGCCAAATGGAATTTCTCAACATCTTGGTTTTCGATGAGATTATCTTGCAAAACAAGAGCCAAATTGAAAATCCCACCGATGGGTCCCTGAGTGCTGATGGCTTCTTTCAAAAGTTCCTTGGCTTCGTCTATTTTGATCACGTTCTTAGTCGATATCTTGATGTTCACTCCTTTCACCTTCCACTGCTTGAGCCAAATAGCAGCATAATTGCTGATTTGGCCCGTCCTCGATGTGAGAACGAGAAACTTGGCACCTTTCAAAATTAACCATTTGGCCAACTCGAGTCCAAATCCTCCTAGACCTCCAATAATTACATACGTCTTCAGTGGATGGCAATAGGCTTTTGGTGTGGCTGGAATCTGTAGACGTGATGCTGGCGTCACCTTTTGTTTCTCTTCTTCCCTCATCTTGATGACGACTTTGCCCATGTGTTTACCAGCTGCGAGGAATCTAAAAGCATCTTCAACGTGGTCTTTGTCGAAAATCACTCTATTCAGGGGCTTAACAACTCCGCTCTTGAGGCCATCTAAAAGGAGAGTGTGCAACTCCTTTCCGTAAACCAGATCTTCACCGATGAGTAATTCGTCCAAAGTGATGGCTTG
Organism: Geophilus truncorum; assembly: GCA_034695745.1. NCBI lineage: Eukaryota > Metazoa > Arthropoda > Chilopoda > Geophilomorpha > Geophilidae > Geophilus > Geophilus truncorum. The sequence continues at coordinate 4,550 of JAQFZP010002145.1, read as the reverse complement.
GAAAGAAATTCCTTTAAGGAAGTACGAGAGTCCGATGGGTGTGTTTCTCGTCATATCGTATTTTCCAATTTCGAGGAACCGACCGTTATTCGCTAGGCAACGGATACTGGCAACTAATTTCTCGTCCGCGAGGGAATTCAGAACGACATCTACACCTAAAATTTTAAAAATAATAATTTTAGTAGGATTTTTCACGAATGGCTGTATAACGCGTTTCTGGGTTTCGAGAATTTTTTCTTTTAAATCAATATCTGTGAACTCATTTATGCACCAAAAAAACTAAGATAAAGCTTTTATCTTAATGAAATGTGATAAGATTTAGAAAAGTACTGGATGGATGGATAATTATTTTGCCCACTGTACATCTGTTAATGGAATAAACTCAAAAAAAAAAATGGGAAAAAAAAAATAGAAAATTTCCTTTCCTTATTTTAAATTTTTTTTTATATTATTTACAAGACATCATTAATGATAAAATTTGGTAAAAATTGGTAGCGTCATTATGAAATCGCGCCTCTGCACTACTTTTTAACATAGAGATAATTCTTTTAACACTGGTAATATATTTCTTAAATTCATTTATTTTTGAAGATTATAAAATTATACTGTAAAACGACACTTGCCTTTCGTATTTGTAGCTTTCATTATGTTTTCTTCAAATGTTGTATCTCTCGAATTAAAAATATCCTCATCCTTCAGCTGTGGGAATAATTTCTTCAAAAATTCTCTTTTTTCTTTGCTTCCAACAGTTGTGTAGACCTTCATCTTTTGACTCAACGCCACGTGAATGGCTGCTTGACCGACGGCACCACTTCCGCAATGGATCAAAATCTTTTCGCCTTTTCTAATCTTCCCGACAATAAAGAACGAATATAAGACTGTCAGATAAGCAATGCTAACAGTAGCTGCTTCTTCCATGCTCCAATTGTCCGGAACGGGCCACGTGCACATCGGATTGTATTCGAGTTGCGGCCCAATGCCATTACTCGCAACAATGCCAAAAACTCTTTCGCCCTTTCTATTTCTCCCTGCAAATTCAAACCCTACGAGACTTTCTCTGGCAAGGATGGTCTCATGCACAGCATCGATGCTCAATTTACCACTCGCCAACATCACGTCTCGAAAGTTGAGAGGGGAGTAATACACAGATGCAATGTTTTGTGACTGACTGTGAACCAAACTTGTTTCATGATATTTCAAACTGGACATGTCACCGACCGTTGTCGTTATGCAGCACGTGCTAGACATAGTGGGTTTCAACGGAGCGAGAGGAATGTGCGTGTAAAATCCCCATTTGCCATCTCTGTAAATGTTCATCGATAAATCTTTCGCGATGATGTCTTCGGATAAAAGCGGGGTTGGAGATTTGTCGTTGCCGTACGAAGAGTCGAAAACGAAGCGAACTTGTTCTTTGTCTTCTCTCTTCAGGCAGTTGACCATTCCCATAATGCCGCACGTTGGTTGATTTTGCGATTCCAGCCATAATGTTTGTTCGTTCGTCAAAGTGCTCAGTTCTGTCTTCAATGTTTCCAACCACGATTCGTAATCGAATTCGTCAATTTTAAGCGTCTTGGCTTCTTTAACATCAGATACCTGAAACGTAACAAATTTTTAAATTCCTGACTTACTTATTGTACCTACGTCTACTTACTTTGCGAATCAAGCGTGCTTCGTACAAAATCCCATCTCCTCTAACAGACACTGTCTTGAATCCAGTTGCTTGAATCGATTTTTCCAAATCTGTCTCTTTTACCAGCGCCATTCCTCCTGCTTCACCAAAAAATCTCACAAGAGAACTCGTTGTCTTTGGTTTTATAACGAGTGCAAATCCACTGGGTTTCAACGAATCGTGAATATTCTTGAGTATTTCTGGCATTTTCTGTTCGTCTTCGTTCAACACCTGTTTCCATATAATCAGATCAACTTGATACGAAAGTGGTTTTGCTTCCATATCGCATATTTCCGTCTTAAACGATTCGGGTTTCTCTGCTGGAAAATTATCCTTTGTCTTTACGGTAAATGTATATTCTGGTTTTACCATTGGCTGCAACTTAAAAATCTCAACCACAGCTTCAGCCAAAGCTGTGTTCTTGTTACCCAAAACTTCTGCAATTTTAAAGTACATTTGCGAATTATCTCTCACAACATCTAGGAATGGTTTCAGAAAGTGAGATGACAAATAACTCGCTGATTGGTGGTTCTGAAGTGCATCAGCAACCATAGTTGCCATCAATTCCTTGACTTGTTGCTTGCTGCTTGTTGCACTAGGAGAAACTTTACCAGAAGTCGAGAAATGGTTGAATTCTTTTGCTAAATCAAGTGAAGATGAATTTTCCTGCAACTTCTCAGTGATTTGACTCAAAGTTTCCTGAACGAATTCTTTGTAACTCTCCTCGGCACTAGTTTGTGCATCCGGTGCAATTGAAAGACAGCTGTATCAAGTAAAAAATATTGTTATAAGAGATTTACGACATTTCTATTTTTAATACTTGTCATCGAAATAAGGTACGAAATGATATTCTTCTAACACGGGTGGTGGTTGGCGGAATGGTCGACGGCTGGTCAATGTCGTTTTCACACCTGTGACTTTAATTCCTCCACACGTGACATGGTTTGCCGTGAGGTTCGTTCGTACTGGCACACCTTAAAAATTTATTAGAATAATATAGAATGATCCGTTTCAAACTGCCGTCTGTCACTAACTTAAAATAATGTTTTAGTTTTAAAAATGGCCACATCGACTCTGCATCTTGTCACAAAGGGTTTTAATTTTAAAGTATCAGTATGAAAACCTATTATTATCTAGTAAGCCCCACTCGTTGGACATCAAAGTAACTTTGTTTTAACTACCTTCGCTGAAACCAGAAGTTTTTGAACAATTCTGATACATGACCATAGTTGTGACCAGAGTTGTGACCAGAGTGTTACGCGGTTAGAGTTTGCATACAAACCCCATCTCAACTTACTTTCTTTATCTTGTACCACATCCAGGTGCTGAAGTGGGTCGATGATAATGTGCTGCACTCTTGTTGGTAATCGATGTTTATTTCCGAATGCATTGATCAAACTAAACTGCAACATTGTGTCTATGAACGAAATCCATTGCTCTTTCCACTCTAAATGACCAAATGTTCCATCCAAGTTTGAATCGACAACTCCTTGAAACATTGGTCCATATTCGTAACCACTAAGCCAAAGATTCTTGTAAATGTCTTTCTTCTTCAAAATTAAAGACTGGGGATCTTCTTCTGAAGGATCGAGGTCAACTTTAGATTCGGCAGTCTGAATTTGTCCACTACAAACAACGCCACCGGCTTCACTGATTGTGAACGAGCCTTCACCTTCAACAATGTCAACTTGAAGTTTAACGATTCCTAGACAAAAAAAATGTCAAAATTCGTGGTTAGTAACAATCTGAAACTTTGCGATTTTCTGTTAAGTTAGATGTTGAAACGTGCAGCATATCGATACCGATCCAGTTCATCGTGGTCGTGGAAGTGCCTTTAACTAAGGTTCGTGATTGTAAAATTTATATTTTTGGTGGAATAACGAGCAAATAACGTCGAATTAAGCTATGTTTTATGCTTTTATTTAGTGAAATGAATAAGTGATGGCGATTTCGTTATGACTGATCAAAAAGTTGAGAAATTTGAAATTGCAACATAACTAAATTCAAAGTCAGTCCAACTATAATAAAGTGTCAAGGCTTTTGGTTGGTTTTGGAAAAATAGCACATTGTGATTAGTCTAGATCCTAATTGCTATACATTTTATTAATATGATGAAATGTATATCGATTAGGCCCTAGACCAATCACGATGTGGCATTTTCCAATTACAAACCTTGGTGCTTTGTTATAGCTGAAATTACTTTTGCTTTACGTGCTTCGAAATACAGAAATCGGAAATTAATGCAGCAAATTTCATCCTTCGATTTTCGTATACAGAAAATCGCAAACTATCGAAAATCTTTTGATTTTTTTACGAAAAATATTACTGACCTGTGCTTGGTAAAATAACAGCGCGATCAAACGAAACGTTCTTCATTTCCACAGCAACTTCTTCAAAAACTAAATTTTTCAATTTAGCAAAAGCTTTCCAAGCCAATACCTAATAAACAGAGTCATTGAAAGCTCCAAGTAAATAAACGAACAATAAATTTATACCAAATATCCAGTGGCTGGAAAAAGCACGCGACCATCAACGGTATGATCGACTAAATAATAGTCGTCGTTTTCAATTTTGGAAACATCTACTTCGTATACCAAACCGGAACTAGAATTTCTGCCGAGGTAATCGTTAATGTTTGAAACGACCCAACTGTCGGAATGGTCCCAGTCCAGTAACGGTGATATCATGGGTGTGTCCACGGGTACCGGATACTCCGGTGGTGGACTCAACTTCGACATCAATAAATTCACACCATTCACGAAAAGTCTGAAATAAAAAATAATCGAAAATGAAAAATATTTATAGTCAGTGGTAAATTCTTAGCCACTCACTGGCCAACGCTGTTGAGTAAAAACTGATAGCTGTTTGATTCGTTGCGTTT
>JAQFZP010002144.1:0-15001 GCA_034695745.1 Geophilus truncorum | reverse complement strand
TCTTGGAGGTCGGGACCTTTTTGGACTGGACACATGGGTGCACAGCTGGTTAGGGAAGAAATGGGAAAAATTGGAAAATTTATTAAACATCGGTAAAATCGACTGATTTGAATGGAATTGTCGAATTAATCGATTTTTTCGATATGTTAATATTTATACATCTGAAAAATATCTTGAATTTTTGGCGATTTTTAAATCAATTTTTTTTTTTTTTCAATTTAAAATTAGCTTAAATTTTGCTAAATAATTGATATTTTGAATCAAATAATCAAATTAATCGATTTTCAAAATTTTTACTTCTGCAATCAATACTGTATTAAAAATATTTTGATTTCTTTGCCGATTTTTATTTATCGATTATTTTTTTTCAATTTTTAATAGTGAAATGTAAAAATATCTTATAAATCAATTTTTTTTTTTTTTAATTTAAAATCAAATAATCAAAATAAAATTCACAAAACTTCCAAAATCGCCAAAAAAAAACTTCAACTCAATAACCAGAAATAATCCAAAGTGCCCAAATATATCCTCTCCCGAAGCACGTTCTTGCTCAAAGTCCTCGGTAGAATATCTCCCTGCAACAACGACAAACCGCACGAGAGCAGTCGGAACCGCGGCCCTATGGCAGCCACGTGCCGACACTTGTAGTTCTCCTTGGTTCCGACACTCATAGACAGAGACCGATGCAACATATTGGCGAAAATCTCCACTTGTTCCAAACTGCAATACTTCGCTATTTCTATCCTCTCCGCGATGAACTTGATCCACATCGTATGCGGAGTGACGAACGGCGGGTTCGGGGTCAAGTCGCATCCCTCGTACGCCGCCAGAGGGCTCACGGTCATCTTGTCTTCGCTGAACATCCCCATTCGGCGCTCGATCGTCATTTGCCAAGCGGCAGCCATGTCTTGGAGAAATTGGATTTCGAGATCGGGGCGAGCGGCAAGAAGCCATTCCCAGCATGCAATTGCGGCTTGCATCGCTTCCTCGACGAAATACTCGACTACCGAGGAGCAAAGGGAGTGGAGGAGGTTTCGATCGAGCCCCGTAGTGGCGATGAGTAATGCGCATGCGCGGTACATGTTGGCTTTGTAGCAGTCGGAGTCTAGAAGAGAAAATGAGTTTTTTTGTTTTGTTTTGAAATTAGTGCGAAGAGATTACTTTTGTCTTGACACGATTTGTAGAGGGAATTGCAGAGTTGTTTGTTGAGTTTGGCACGTTGTTCGGCGGTTTCGCACACTTGCATCATTCCCGTGACTTCTCCCGAGTAGCGGCTGCGTAGGACCACGGCAGAGATGAAGCGAGATGCGTCCGATTTGACGCAGATAGGGCGTTTGTCTAGTGTGACGGACTGAAAAATATTTATTAAAAAAAATTACAATTTTTAAAATATTTTCTTAAAGAGGCTGGATACCCTTGCGTTTATTTTTATTTTTTATTACTATTAGATGGCGCTACCATGTAATATAAAAATCAGTGAAAAATATTTTCCCACTTTTTCTCGTTAAATCATCGATTTAACGAGAAAAAATTGAAAACTTTTACCACTAATATTTTATATGTTAGACAGTGGTTCCATCTAATAGTCAAAACGTCAAACAAACCCCCAATCTGCTGCTGAAAGCATTGAGTCCTATAAACTGCAAGACGCTTTCGACGCTGAGCGCCACTCCGCTGTGATACAAGAGCCCTGATCTCGCGTTCTGCAATTGGTGCAAATATTCTTCCAAATGTGACTGTGTTGCGTTCGGTGCCCACTTGACTGCTTCTTGGATAATTCCCTGACATCGCGCTGCGAAGTCACGAACAATCGTCTACAAAAAGTATCAGTTTTATCAATCGATTTTTGATTATCATTTTTTTTCTTCTTCTTACTTCTCGCGCTTCGAGCGTATCCTGTAAAATGAGTTTATACGGTGTTCCCGGGACCACCAGTTGTGGATTTTCCTCGTTGGCGTCCAGTTCGAGACACTTTGCCAGCACCTGGAGGATGTCCAGCATCGTTTGAAGTATTTTCCCATTCCACAATAAATGCGGGAATCGATCAACGAGGCTGGACAGATATCTATCGGCGACGCGACGGATCTTTGGATTTGGATGATTGAATTTGACCAATAGGAATTGAGCGTGCGTTTCTAGTTCCTTCTCGCGCTTGTTGTTTCTCGACTAGAAAAAAAAATAATTATAAAAAAAAAAAAACGTGACAAAATTCCAAAAACTTACTTTATGAGAAACAACGTCCAAAAAAGTACTAAAAACACGTTCACCCACGGCCGACATGCAAACCCACAAGCCGTCTTTGTCTTTCTGTATAGCGCTGTCTTCCAGGTAGGCAAACACCGAATGAAAACTCGATTCTTCTAAATTCTGCACTCGTAAACTCTCGAGTCGATAAATCGACAGAAGATAAGTGCACTGGGCGAACCCCAGTTTGTTGACCACAGGTGAAGCTTCCGGCGGGTGCTCGAGTAAGTTTAATATCTGCGAGCGCAGTTCTTGAAGCTCCCCCTAGCGAAAAAAAAAATTAAATTTTTTTTTACAACATTTTATTTGATTGATTCGTTACGTACGACTGAGACGCTGTCGTTGCGCAGCGCTGAGTTGTGTAACAGTTCGGATCTGAGCGACGTGATCGAGATGAGCAGCGGGGATTTGGTGGCAATCTCACGCACTCCATCGTACCACTCTCGCGGCCACAGTCCCGTTTCTTCGGACGTGAACCCCATGACCACGCAGTAGAACCAGAAGTCGCGAAAAAGTTTAAACAGGCGGGGTTTGGGATTGACGATGGGTGGAAGACGGCGAATTAGCTATTGAAAAACAAAAAATGTAGGCAAAAACCACTATTTTTGACCACTAGATGGCACCACGATCTAACATAGAAGTCAATGGAAAATATTATTCCACATTTTGTCGTTAAATAGTCGATCAATTATCACCAAAAAAAATTCGAAGATGCCTGACGATTGGCTTCAGAGACGAGAGTGAACGTTTTCCAATGATTGTAATATTAAACCGTGGCGTCATCTAGTGATTGACTTTTCTTTTCCCGTTGTATTCCTACCGTTGCAATGACGGGAATGAGAATGCCCAAATTGCCGGCGCTGCTGGAAGCCTTCAAAGGCGCCTTTTCGCTCGCTCGTTTGCCCTCCAGACCGAGCTGGATGAACAGTTCGAGCAAGCGAACGAGCAACTCCTTCATCTCGGTCTCGCCCTGTAAGTTGGCCGCGATGTTGGCCAGAGCATTGATGACGGCCAGCGACACGTGTCTGTACTGCTGTTTGCGGTCGTCGGTGCCGAGCACGTAAGCGGAACTGGCTTCGACCGTGATCATCGTGAACATCTTCATGCCCTCTTCGTAAATCAGCGAGTCGCCTCGCGCCGCTATGATCATGCAACCAAGTTGATCTATGATGAGAACATCTAGCGGCGAAGGCGGACGGGAGAACCGCTGTTGGAAGAATTGCAGAATCGACTCCATGGTTTTTGGCGTGTCCTTCAGAGCGACTGCCACGTGCCCCAGCATCACTACCGTGTTGGTGGAGATGAGGGTCGATTCGGTGTCGCTCTTTTCGGCCATGAACAGGCGGTTCGATACGGATGCGAGGAATGCACGGACGCAGTGCGGGTCGACAGTCAGTCCAGCTTTTAAAGCTCTGAAAAATAAATTTCAAAATTCAAAAAATTCAAAAAACATCAAATAACTCAAAAAAGATAATCAAAAATTCAAAAAATACTAAAAAAAATGTACAAAAAACTAAAAATTATTTGATACCTGCACATATTTTGAATGGCCGTATCTCTCAGCTTCTCAAACGCAGTAGTCGTGCTATTACACGTGAGCGACGTCGTTGTAGTGCATGTTGCCATGTTATCATCAGTAACTGTGATCTTCAACTGCGATCCTTCACCCTTCTGTTTACTATGCAAACGCAGCAAAATTGGCGACGGCGCCACGAGAAAATCCCTCAAAGGGGTGATGCTCAAGTGGGAGATATTCGGAAACTCCATCGCCAGCTTGCCCAGTCCCTCCAAACACACGAGCAGCAGCGGCATGTGCGCCAACACCAGTTTCTGTCCGTGTGAAGAGTTGATCTTCTCCGTCAGACGGCTGCACAAGCTGTCGGCACCGGTCTCGTCGCCCACTGCCCACACCAAAAGGTCTGCGCATGCGGCGTTGAATTGCACGTTCACTTTGAACTTATTAACGACGCCAAAGTTCGACTCGCGGTCCTCTTTCTCGCTCATGTCGTGGTATTTGCTCTGAAGCGTGGTTTGTCCAGACAAGAAGAGGCCTTTGATAAAGTCTTGGACGTCGCGGGTGAAAGGACCCGGGAGATCTTTTTGGTTTTGGAGAAGGTTCCGGAGGAGAGAGACGATCACGAGGTTCATAGTTTCGCTGAAGCCTTTGTACGGGAAAATAACCACTTCCCCACTCTAGAATTTAATTTTTTTTTTTTTTTTTTTAAATTTGTGAAAATTTGTCAAAAATATAAATTTTTTTTGTACCGTGAAAACGTCGAGTGCTTGGTCATCTAAATATTGCAATAATTGTTTGGTCAAAAGTTTTTTAGCCTGGAAATTAAAATAATTTCTTTTGAATTGTTTTGTATTTTTATGAATTTTTTTGTGAATTTTTCGAATTTTTTTTTTTTTTTTACATTTGATAAAACTGCTTGCAAATGAACGACTGATAAGTTAAGAGGATTTTCTTCGCTCGGATCCATCGTTTCGATGGTTGCGATTTGTCCGAAGTTAGACCCGTATTTGCTGAAATAATAAGTAGTCGAGTCGATCAGCTGCTGATTCGCGCCTGCCTGTTGAATCGGGAGCAAAGCAAGACTCGATGGTGTGCTCGAGATGCGAGAAAATCTAAAACATCAACAAACAATCACTTTTCTTTTCCCCCTTTTTTTCTTTTTAATTTTTAATTTGGGCTTACGGTAGATCGATTCCAACGTTGTTGACAGAAACCGTCGCTAAGTTGAGAGTCGACGGGAAGATGCTAGACAACGAGCGGGGAATTATGGGTCTGAAAGTCGTGAAACTCCTTTTCTTCTCTAATTTCGGCTCCATTTGCACGGGAATTGGATTTTTCGGGTTCGGAAACATGCGGCACAGCAACGGCGGCTCTTGATTCGACGCACGGCCCATGGCGCGTGCGAGACCAAACAAGATCGGCACTGTGCACTTACATAATGTCACTGAAACCAAAATCAAAAATTCGCTCGTTCAATTTGGTGTGTGTTTCCAAACAAAATTATAATTTTCAAATTCACATTTCGCTGTGTTGCCTTTTGGGGACTTCGTTTGCGACTTGTGACTACGTATTAAATTCGTGAGAACTGCTAGAAATTCAACTTGAGCGTTGATAATCTGAAATTTTAAACTAAAATTTATAAAAATACTTGAAAATTGTAATTTTTATAAACTTTTACTTCGTCTTTGTTGCTGCTACACCGCACTGCGATGTCACTGAGTAATGTATTGAGGCAGAAAGAAAACCTCTCACAAATTGGAATTCCTGTTTTTTATTTTTAAAAACAATTAGAAACTTAAAATTTCCAATTTTTATATTTTTTACTGTCTGTTGGATGAATTTTCACTTCATCCGGCCACACGGCTTTCGGCAATCCCTTCAATAACTTCAAAAGATATGGCAGGATTTTATCCTGATGCTTTTTTAAAAAAAAAGAGAAAAAAGTTTAATTTAAATTTCTTCATGTACCGGTATTTAAAACCTCATACTTGTAGATTTGACTCTAAAAAGTAAATCCCCAACGCCACAACTGCGTCTTGAGACCGCTGATCCAATCGATATAATCCTTTGATCGATTCTTGGGGACATAGCTGCAGTAGTTTTTGCAACTAGATATTTAAAAATAACGAAATTAATATCAGAAATGTTTGATTTTCTCCGTTTGATACCTTTTCTGGAGGTGTGGGATCCAGAGCGGATAGCGATCGAGCCAAATGTTGAACTGCGGAGAAAAAGAAGGCTTTTTCGTTCATAGCCATTTTCAGGTTTGATTTTCACGTTCACTTTGATTGTGTGTATTTAAATTTCATTTGGAAAGAAATCTACTTTGTTCGATGCGCTTAAATTAGCAAACTTCACAAATTTAATCTGATCCGATGTCGGTGTCAAACCAAAACACCCCATCGCGCGATTAGTTGTGTCTGGATATGAAGTAATCGAGTTACAAGACAGTGACGTCATATTGTTTATTCATCGAAATCAAAATTTGTTTATGATGTTACACATCTCTCAAGTCATAATTAATGAATGTTCAGTATAAAAAGTATAAAAAAATTGTAAAAAAAATTATAAAAAGTATAAAAAATTAGAAAATTAAGAATTTAAAATAACTTTTTGGGCAATCGGTAGTTGGTAGTTTGAAGGGAATTGTTCTGAATTGTCTTCACTGGTGACTTAAAGCACCGACGACACACAGCCATGTATTTATCAGCACCGCCAATCACCTCGATCTGGAAATGTAGAAATATAATTTTAAAAATCAGGAAAATTTGAATATTTATATCAGACGTAAAATCACGTACAGCTGTATCTTTTCCTTTTCGCTTCGTGTACGAGGCGTCGCAGAAACATTTCATACAAACTGCTGATAATTTAATAACAGATTCCGCCAACGGCACCAAGTTTAGAATGTCGCCGAATCCCCTTCGCTGAAAAGTACCGTCCAAAGCCGCAACTATCACGATTTTACCATCGTTCGCCATTTGTTCGCAAAAATCAACGACGTCAGTAAACTATTTGAAAGAAATTTAAAAAAAATTCTAGGAATTTTCACTTAAATTTTCTCAAAAAAATCTACAAATTGTCCTTCGTCGATGCCGATAACGTCGAAATTTGCAGCGTTTGACTTGAGAGGTTCGAGTAAACCAGTCGAAACAGCGGATAGAAGTTGTCTGGAAGATTAAAAATGTTATTTTATTATTTTTTGACTACTAAAATAAGATGGAATTCATTACTGGTCGTGGGTTGCAAGCGCGGACGTGTCGTAACGAGTGTCATTTGCATATTTCACAATAAGACAGTTGTAGTTTGCAATTTTATATCGTTTTAAGCGTCGTATGAGTTCAGTCCTAGAATAAAAAACACGAATTAGTACTTCTTGAATTGCTATTTAATATTTAGTGTGATAAAACCGTACGTTTTGCCGGAAAACATTGGACCGAAGATAATCTATGCAAATGAAGCAAAATTTAACGAAAAAATTAAATTTAAAATTGATTTTGAGTTTAGTTACCTGAAGTTGACCTTTACTCGGCCCTTTTGGTGGCAAATTCGCGTTTATGGCGTTTTCCATTGTGAAATATAGAGAAAGAGTTCAGACACGTCTGCTTCTTGACCTTAGTGTTGATCTATTCTTAATTTTGGCGCCAACATCAATCTTCGACAACGGTCGCGCAAAGCATTCTAGGAATACAATTACGTCATGGCTCTTATTCAAGCTGCCATTGGCTGATTTAAATAAAAGCGGAATTTAGTAAACGCTCCAGTCTCTCTTTTCGTTTTGCTTACATTCTTTTCTCACCGATGTTGTTGGGATTCCAAGTTTTTACTTAAAAACCGTAAAATTCTAACATTTTAAATTAATAATAAATTTTTATAAAAAGAAAACTTTCGCTTTTTGCCACCAGAGGGCGCGAAAGTACCGGCACGAAGAAATAAGAATGTCGCTGGTTTCGCTAACACGATGTATAATTCGCAACGCATTAATTTCTGGAATAAGAAACTGCTACTCCCCAAAATTAATAGCACCATACACGAGGTAATCGTCGACCAACCGTTTAAAAGTCCCAAACTATCTTCACTCGACTAATCAAGCAAAATCTTTAGATTAGCCGAAGTCGGTCGCCTAGAAACACCAAAACAGCAGGGAAAATACGACACCGGACAACTGTTTCTTCACCGTGTTTTCGGATACCGAGGGGTCGTTTTGTTTCCCTGGTTTGCCAAAGTCTACGACCGTGATGTAGGAAATAAAAAAGAAACAAAGTAAAAACAAAAAATATTAAAAACTCGGTAAAAAGCGTCGTTTGACGTTCGATTTTTTAATAAGATTTCTTATTATCGTATAGAGGAGCCGAACAGCAAGAAAATTCGACGTATGCTCAAGTTGGACGCGAGGTTAAGGGGAGAACTCAAGTTTACTATCAAGTACTTATAGATTCCCGCGATTGTCCGTTTATTGTGAGTAGAAAAAGAAATTTTGAAATTTTGAAAAATGGCGTCTTAATTTTACTGTAAATTTTTTTTTTTAAAGAGAGCGCAAGCTGAAGCAGTTACGTTTCTCGCTAGTCAAGAGAATAATCGATCGTTGTATGCCATACCCGGCTTGGATTATGTGTCGCACGAAGATATTCTTCCCTACACGACGACGGAAAAACATCCGTTGCATCATGAACTTTTTGATAAATTTTTAATGCGGGATAATGAAAAAGGTAAAAAAAAAATGAAATTTAAGATTTTTTTTTGGGTCACATTTTGATCAATATTTCACTTTTTTGATCGATTTTAACTCAAAATCAATTAAAAGTTTTAAATTTTATATTTTTTTAAAGATCGATTTTATCAACTTTTTATATTCTTTTCAAAAATTTATTCGATACATTTTAAACCAAAAATCGATTATCTAAAAACTTTACGGTCCTTAAAAAAAAAAAATTTTTAAATTTAATTTTTTTAAACTTTTATTTCAAATTTTTTTAAATTCTTCTTTTAGATCCACCATTTTCGGCGCGGGAAACACTTCGTGCATGGCAAGAGAAAAACCACCCATGGCTCGAACTGTCAGACGTACACAAAGAAACGACGGAAAACATTAGAGTGACAGTCATCCCTTTTTACATGGGCAGCCGCGAAGCACAGAGTACAATCGTATATTGGGTAATAAAATAATACTTTGCAAATTTTTATCACGTTAATTCTAAAATTCACATTTAACAGTGGCGTTACTGCATCCGCCTCGAGAACTTGGGCGAATTAACGGTGCAACTCCGCGAACGTCATTGGAGAATCTTCAGTCTTTCTGGAACCCTGGAAACAGTTCGTGGCCGAGGCGTCGTTGGTCAAGTAAAAGATTTAGAAAATAAAATTTTGTATTTTTTTTATTTTTTTATTTTTTTTAATTTAAATTTATTTTCAAGGAACCGGTGTTATCTCGAAGCCAGCCGGCGTTTCAGTACAGTAGTCATGTGAGTCTTCAGGCGCCGAGTGGACACATGTGGGGCACGTTCAGGATAGAGCGCGAGGACGGCTTCATGTTCGACTGCAGGATCCCGCCATTCTCGCTGGAGAGCAAACACGACGAAGGTACCGACAACTTCCCCGAAACCAGCGAATAAATCCCGGAAAGAAGGAAAGAAAGAAACCCCTGTTCAAACATCGGTTTGTTCGCCAATTAATTTTTGTCGTGTAAAAGCGAAATAAAATTCAAAAAATGCGATTTTACTAAGAAAGTTAGAAAAAAAAGTTAAAACGCGAAACTAAACTTATTTACTTATTTTATTCTATAATAAAATAAAATTATTTACAAAAAATGATGTAAATCAATGATTCTAAATTTAAAAAAATGGAAAAAAAATTTCAAAAGTTCGCCTTTACGTCCTTCAGTCCGAGTCTGTCGGGGCCTTGAAACATACATATCGAACACGCGCGGGTCTTACATGAGGTTCCGTGAAGATATCTGAAATTATCGGATTTATCCAGAGTCGTGCATTCGCTATGTAAATCGCTCGGGTTTTTCCATAGAGTTTGCGGGGCGATGGCGTAGCCGTCGGCTTCGTAAATCTGATGCTTAAGCTTTAGGCCTAAGAAATGAATTAAGGTTAAAGTTGAACTTAAAAAAATCGATTAGTGGGTCAACCGATGTAAAAAGTCGGACACAGCTGCGGGTTCACGTTACCGATGGTAATGCGCAGTTTTGTCATGCTGTCGATGGATTGTGGGAATTCTGTTATCAATTTTTGCGCCAAGTTTGAACAAGCGACTTCGGCGTATTTGTACGTCATTTGGTGAGCGACGGCAACGCATTTGCCGTCTCCGAAACAACTTCCAGTTTGTTCTAAAGTTAGAGTTTACAAAACCGAATAGTGAAAATTTTTAAATTTATATTTTTCTAAATACAGGCTGCACCTTCGCATATGAAACAATGTCGCTTTTTGCAATCTTCGTTGATCCATCGCAATGTCGAGCGTATCATGACTACGCATCCTCCAATTCCTCGCGGATTTCCTTCCACCCAATGACTTTTCTTAGACACCAGTTTTCTTTTCGAAAGCCACCACCATCTATGATCGATTATTTCCCGCGCGGCTGTAAACACTTTCCGGCATTTCAAACCGCCTTTTTCGAGGACACGTCTTAAAAACTGCTCTTGGTCCAGGGATCGAGTTCTCGCCAGTTCTCCACCACGCGATTTACACAATATATTGGCATCGTCGTACGTTAGCAATTCAGTTTCAATATGATATCTATTCTCTAAAAATAATTATTACAAAAATACAAATTATTTCAAAATCGAATGTGAACTCACTGCAAACTAATGGCTCCGTCGTCTCGTCTAGTGAACTAGTCCAATTAAGTTTCTTATCGCACGAAACTATTCTGTAAATGTGAGAATTCTCATTCTGAGTGCAATGATATTCGATAACTGTTCCGATTTTGTGATTTTCGATGGTGTTTTCCCAATTCCGGTAATTGCGATCTTCTTCAACGGGTGGTGGCTCTACTTCGCACACTACGAAGAAGAGAATACCGGGTCACAGTAAGTTGCAACAAATTTGAAATCTAATTTGGGGTAATTAAATATTTAGTTTAACTGCAAGAACTGTGTCTTATTTTTTGCCACTTAGCAGCTTCGGTGCATAAGTAAGCTCCGTGCACGTGCGAATCGGTTTGGTTCGTACAATGCACATACACGACCGAACCCAGAGTTTTTTCAGTCCGTTTAATGGCGGATATGAATTTCTGCGCCTTTTGCTCATCTTCACCCTGAATCTCATCATCACAATCTAAAAAAAAAAAAGCAAAATTATTTAAACCAAATTTTCCAAGTTAAAAAAAAAAGTTTTCTATTACAACAGTCTGAATGTGTTGCATTTTTATACTGCAATATCGGTTCCCAATGGCGGGAAGAAGCACAGACGTGACTCGAAGCAATCGGAGAACATTCGGCCGGATTGCATTTATAAGTGACGACTCTTCCGATGTCTGTTTGCGCGGTTCCTTGGTAAGTGGACAACCCAACTGCAGGTGCCGGTACGTTGAAACAACCTCAACATTTTTTTATTTTTTTTTATTTTTTTTAATTTCAGATGAATTGGAAAAATGTTTTTTAGCACTTGAAACTTACTGCACGGAACTGAGAAAATCCGTTTCCATTTCTTGGATTTGTGGCAAACTACAACTCGCGTCAATGACGCTGTAGGAAGATCTGAACATTTATAAAACGCGAAAGTTCCTAATGTTTTAGAACCGTTCCAGTCGCGGTTTTGATAGTCCTCTTCTTTTGGCGGATCGGCGTAACAGTCTTTGATGGATAAAAACGAAATTTATCACCAAAATGCGATGTTAAATAACGTTAAATAACGCCAAAGCGTTACCTACGGGCTGAAATGATCTGATGAAATATCCGAAGGCAAGTCCGAGTCCGAAAACCAAAAGTATGATCACGAAAACGACGAGCCACGCGATTATGTTGAGGCCGCCTTGTTTTTTCTTTTTCTTTTTCTTTCTCTTGCGGATTGGTATTGTTGTCTCTTCTTCTTCTTCTTCCTCTTCGTCCTCTTCTTCTTCCTCGTCTTCTTCTTCTTCTTCTTCGTCTTCTTCGTCGTCATCTTCGTCGTGATCTTCCACTTTGACAGCGTGGCTTTCGACGTTTGTTTGGTCTTTGAAAAACCAATTCAGGACGGTCTCTATCTGAAACATGGCGTCGAAAAATCTCCAGTCAGTCATTTAATTAATTAATTATTATTAAAAAATTTCACGCGTTTATTTGTTACAGTTTAATTTTTATTTTTTGTAAATGAGTTAGCACCATCTAGCGGCGATTTTTATTTATTTTTTTTTTTTTTTAAGTTTAAATTTTCACCGCCTTTTGCGCAACTCGATGATCAGCGGTGTCTTGGACTTGTTGGTCATGAATGCTTCGGCTTCGAACATCCGGTCTAAATTGAAAATGTGTTGAGGGGTCGACACGGCGCTGCACCAATACCCAAAATCATCGTCGTTGCTGCAGTTGTACATCTTCTCGAACAGTACCTCATCTGCCGACTCGGTACCGATCCTCACGTTGATCGAGCAGCGACTCAACAACTTCATCGGATGAGGTATGTACCATAATATTTGCAATTTCTTATCCCGCCCGTCAGCGAGTTTGATCTCGTAACTGATGACCCCGCAACATCCTTCGGTGTAAAGTAAACTACTTTTGGCCACGACGAAACCGGTGTATTCCGACTCGATGCTCACCGGCATACTTTCGAGAGTTCCCGTGGAACAGTAAAAACTGGGGTTGCGAAGTGCGAATTCGGTCGTGTTGTGGATCGCGATGCAACAAACGCAACTCGAGTATCGGTATTCACATACGCAGAATGTGGCACGATGAGATATGTCGTACGGGGATGTTTTCATGACTTCGCCCGAAACTGAAGATGATCTTTTTTAAAAGATACGGTAATTAATTAATTTTACTTTTTATTAGAATTTTTTTTTTTTTTTTTTTTGTTAGATGAATTTAAAACACTGAACCTTAATAAGAATTTAAATACTGTACCAACACTTACATTTGGCTTCCCATGTTTAGATGCAAACTGAAACTGCTCGCGGTGTTTTTATGGCGATGATGAATGATGAAGCAACGTGTCGCTAGTCACGTGAGCCGAAGTTTGGCGCGGGGATTTCCCGCTCACCAAGGTCATCTAAACATAGGAAAATATTAAAATAACAAAACAACGCAAAGTACCATATGTTTAAAATTAAAACCTTTAATTTCAACCAAAATTCCATTTACCGTAAAATTAAATACAAATTTGAGCGAAAACAACACAACACAACGCAATATTTTGCTTTTCTCAGTTACTCCGCTCTCTCAACTTCACAATCAAACTCGATTTTTCATTATTCGACATCAAAATTTCAATTTCAAATTCATCGTCAGACCTTTCCACGTACGTAGTTTTAGCAGCATCGGTCAAACGCCCCAACCCTTTCTCCCCGGCGTACATTTTGTGGTAAACATCCTCCGCTTCGTACTCTCCGCTTCCAATGTAGACGTTCACTTTACAATTATTCGCATCCAAACTCAAAGGAACGTACCACAAAACGTACAACTTCTTCTTATCCCGATTCCCCGATCCCTTGTCGATGTCGTAGACGATAACCCCGCACGAACCCTCGGGATACGCCGTCCGACCTTCCGCTAACACGAACCCCGTGCACCCGCCTTTGATTTCGGGCGGCAGAGACTGAGTTCTGCCGGCGGTGTAGTGATACTTGGGTCGGCACAGTTGGTGATCGGTCATGTTGACGATGGCGATGCCGCACGAACGAAGTCGGCCCGAACTGAGGGCGATGCCGTTGATTTTACCCCCGATGTCGCACGATTCGGTTTTCAACACCTCGCCAGATCCGATGTTAGAGCTGGAGTTGGGAAATTATAAAAATGTAATGGAAATTGATGAATTTGGGTAAATATTTCACTGATAAGGTACAGTTTACCTTTGGCTGCCACCCATGTTGGAAGTTGAGAGGATAATGAGGGGATTTTTGTCTCGGGGCTCGGTTATGACGTGATAGTTATTTTTAGCTCGAGATGATAAGATTTAGTGCAGAAACTTAATTTATTTTTTATTTTAATACAAAATAGTGAGTTTTTTATTTTTTTATTTTAGTTACAGGAAACTTTGGTTACAGCTAGCTTTGTTTTAGTAAAATTTTTTCCTTTAAAAATATCGGGAAATTTGGTGAAAATTAACTTACATTAAAAATACCGAATTACTGTTTTAATTTTTTTTTTTGTTTGTTTTGTTTTGTTTTGAGGTTTGAGTTTGAGATATTGAGAGAAATTTTTTTTTTTGACAAATGTATTCTTTGTAAGGTGCAATCAGGTGCTACGTAGTGATTGTTGCGAATGGACTTGTATCGAGGTCTTAAAAAACAAAGTTGTGATGAGTTCGGTTTTTATTATTTTTGTCAAGTTTTTGCCGTATATTTTTTATTTTTTATTTTTAATTTGTCTGTAATTTTTGACTAAGAAAATAATTATATAAATATGTATAATATAAGAGTCTGTGCTGTTTGATTTGTCAGATTAATTGATACATACCCAATCAAATGCTGCTTAAATTCGTAATTTTAATTCAGTCCACGTGGCTCTGGCATCGCTAATTTCCAATAAGGTACGTGAAAAATCTCAAATTCCATCTTGTGTGATGTGGCCACAAGAATGTTTAGTTAACATGTTTTGCAACTGAGTGGAGTTATCGTAGAGATATCTTACTTGCTGGATAAGTACGTGGAAAGTTTGTAATTCTTAATGAAAATGAAAAATAATATTTGTTGTTTTTTTCTAAATAAAATATTTTTTTTTTAGATGGAAATGCCCAATTTTTTTAAAAATCTGAATATAAAAAAGATGCACTGTTAATAAAAACTTTTGGCAATACTGCCACATAAGTTTGATTTCTATAATAGCTGTGTAGTGCCCAAATGATAAGACTACACACTTACCATTTGGTCACTTTTTCAATTTTTGCTCACATCTACTAATCTATCAGAGCTGGACCTATGAGTGCGATATCTTTTAAACTCCTTGCACCAAGAACTAGGCTTTTCACTTGAAACAGAAGTGATTTGAGAAAGTTGAAAAATTGGCTGAGAAGTGACCAAATGGTTTGACTATACACTTACCATTTGGTCACTTTTTCATTTTTTGCTCACATCTACTAATCTATCAGAGCTGGACCTATGCAT